>CM021774.1:9375682-9387518 GCA_011076525.1 Nettapus auritus
AAAAAAAAAAAAAAAAAAAAAAAAAAAAAAAAAAAAAAAAGCTGCAGGGGAAATATAAGACCCTGAGGTACGTTGAGAGGGGAGTTATATGGCAAAATAATGTGTTTTAGAATAAGTCATTTTTAACAAAACGCCCCCTGGAAATGAGTGGAGGCTGCCCTGAGAGCCTCTTGCCACACGTCCCAGCATTGACATGTCTTTTTAGCAGGAAAATGGTATTACAGAAATTACGGGGTAAAACCAACTGACATGGCAGACCAAAAGCTAAGAAATCTGGGGGCGATAACAGAAGATTTGGGGGAGATATGGTTTTCAGAGTTCAGCAGGAAGGTGTTGAAATACTGGACACCCATCCCTTAAAATAAATTGGTTTGCTTAGATTCTTAGAGTTTTGAGGCTTGGGCAATGTCAAGGGGAGGGTACTGGTGAGGAAGAGGAGGACGAAGAGTGAAGGTATAAAGGGTTATCTGCCAAACCAAGAAGGCGAGCTGCTGTCCTGCCCTAGACGGGAAAAATTAATGCCAACAATTTCTTTACAGCCATAAATCCAAATAAAAAGGTCTGCTAAGGGTTTCCTAAGACTTGGCTCCCTTCCACCGCTGCCTCCCCGGAGCTGCTGTAAATTAAACAAGCCGTGAGGGTGAAATAATGGTGAGGAGCCCAACAATTTGGGCACCTGGCTTTGCTCCACGAGGTCTACCATCACCGAGACTTGTCGCCAGGCACCGTTCTGCGCCCGCAGCCGGACTGAGGCCCCAAACCCCCAGGTTTAGAGGCCGGGGGAGGCCGCCGAGCCTCTGCCAGTGCCTCTCCGAAGGGCGCTGGGTGCCTCCCTTCCCCTCCCAGCACCGGTGTCGCCGGGTTTCAGTGGTCCTGGGGGCTCGGCATCGCTCGGGGGCTGTATGGGGCAGGGAGGCGGCGGGTGAGGGCTGCGAGTGGAGGCTGGGGGGCAGCCGCGAGGCTGAGTCGAGGCTCGGCGTCCTCCTCCCATCCCTTCCCCGTGCAAATGGGGGGCTCGGGGAGGGGGGGGGGGGGGGGGGGCCAGAGCCCCGTCGGGCTCAGTGCACGTGTAGGGGAGGCCGTCCCGGCCTCATCCCCTCCTCCGGCCGGCCCACGCGCGCACCCAGCCTCCTCCTCCTCCTCCTCCTCCTCCTCGCCCTCCTCCTCCCACTTCCTCCGCACAATGCAAGCAGCCGCCCGAGCGGGGCAGAAGCAGCCGCCGGCCCCCCCCCCGCCGCCGACCCCCCCGGCCCGGCGCCGTAAGATGCTCCCGGGGAGGCAGCGCCGCGAGGTGAGTGCGGGGAGGCTCAGCCGGCCGCGGGGCTTCGCTTCGGTGGCTGCTTTCGGGGGGAACGAGGCAAAAATGGGCCGGAGCAGCCCCCCCTTCTCCCCCTCTTGGAGAGGGTTTCCGCGTCGGGCGCGCCGGTGTTGGGCTCCAGCTTCGGTTTCGGGTTTGTACCCATTTATGGCCGGTTTAGAGCATGTGGTTCCTGCACCGTGCGAGGCTGCTGCTGCTGCAGCTTTCTTCAAATTCCGCCCCCCCCCCGCCCCGTGAAACATCGCTCGGGTGCTGTGGGGAGCGGTGACCCCGCAGCGGGTCTGTGCCGCACGCCTGCCCGCAGGTGCACGCGTGCTTGGGGACCGGATCCCAAAAAATCTAGGTGCCAGTGACAAATCCCAGCGCCTTTCTTCCACCTGGGGAAGCTCAGGAGCTACGGACTTTGTTGGGGACATGCTGGGAGCAGGCGTGCGTGGCCTCCCGGCCGCTCCCCCGAACGACCTGGCCGCCGATCGCATCCGGAGCCGGCGGAGACGTCGGGAAGGTGACCTCCTCCTCGGCGGGGACACGAGGTCCCACGGCTGCAGAGCGCTATCGCAGCCAGACGGAAGTTCACGGGAAGCCCCTCTGCCAGCGGCCAGCACCGCCAGGCGTCACCTCCGCCACCCGAGAGGGGACATGGGGACACGGGGACATGGGGACGGAGCACGTGGCCATGGCAGCAGAGCCCCAGAGCAGTGCCAGAGGACTCAAGGCTGCATTGGAGCTACCTGCATCCTCCCCAAGGGAGGCTGCTCCTGGGCCTCACATGGGGGATGCAGAAAGGAGCCTCTGTGCTTATATCCCTTAAATCCACGGCACTTTACATACCTGAACGCTAGGATGAGGTTGGATTTTGGGAATGGTGCTGGGGGGATTGTCCCCATGCTCCTGCTGGGAGCGGGGGCGTCCCCCTGACGTGGGGTCGGTTGCACAATGGGTGTCTGTAGACGGGCATGTTTCGGGGAAAGGGGAAAAAGAAGTGTGGGAACACCATAAATTGTGAAATTCCTGCTTCCTCCCGAGCCCGGCACCCCCCGAACACTGTCCCGACCGCTGGCCGTGTCGCTGTGCGTGGAGGGGGCATCTCCAGCTCCATGTCCTCCCAGTGGGGCGTGTGGGCAGCCGGCCGCTTCCTGCTGCCGTTTTGTGTTTCTCCTCCCAAAAACCTCCCACCCCAAATGTCCTGTGGTGACCCAGGGATGTCAGCGGGGACATGCATTTCCTCCCCACCGCGTGCAGAGTGGGGACAGACCCTTGTAGCAGAGCAAAACCGCCGCGTTCGGCACCCTTTATCTATCCGAGCAAGCTCGCCCAGCTATCTGAGCCATTTCCCCTTTTGTGGACGAGGCTTTTATCTTATCTCCACGCTCTCTTCCTCCGTTTCCTTCTCTGTTTCTCTGTTAACTCTGCCCACAGAAAGAGAAAATAAAGAGGGGGTGGAGAAGGGGCACGAGACCCCACCGCTGTTTGTCCCTTCCGGGGCGTTTTGGGGGCTGCCAAGATAGATCGGGGATGTGTGGGGTGGTGTGGGGGATGCTCGCCGGGCTCGGGAGGTGCTGGGTGATGCCCAGCGGTGCTCTGGGGGGCATGGAGGGATGCTGGAGGGGCCTCAGGGGGTGCTGGAGGTGTCTCGGGTGGTGCTGGTGGTGCTGAGGATGAGGAAGGCCGGGCGGTGCTGTGACGGTCTGCCAGCTCCACCTGCTGGCACGCGCTGCCTGCTGCTGCCGGGCCCACCCCGACCCACGAGAGACCACGGGGGTCCCACGGGGGTCCCGGTAACTCGGGGGAAGGACAAGGTGGCCGTGGGTGACCCGTGCTCTCTCTGCCCCTGCAGGAAAGCCAGCTGACCTCGCCTGCCGCACGCCCCAGTCCCGACGCTGGCCACGACGTATAGATGGCCTCGAAACGTCACCCGGAGCCTCTGGACGCTGTCATCTTCAACAAGCTGCCTCGGGTGGATGCCGAGCCCGGCCCAGGCCTCCCCCCGGTGCTCTGCAAACCCAGCCCCATGCCCACGGCCGGCTCTGAACACCACCTCAGCTACAAGGGCTCCTACTTCTCCTGCCCGCGCGCCGAGGGCCCGCTCCTGCACTGCCTCCTCCACCGGCCCCGCAGCCCCCCGCCGGGCAGGCTGGGTGCTGAGCAGGGCGCGGACGCCCTGGTGTGGGACCTGCTGATGGCGCGGGACAAGTGGCCCGGCCACCAAGGCCACCCCTTCCCGCTGAAGAAGCCGGTGGCCGTCCCCAAGCCGGTGTACGCGGCCCCGCTGTGCTTCACCCCGCTGGGCTCCCGGGGGGGGGACAGCACCCTGCAGAGGACACCGGGGGCTGCGTCCCCCCATGGCGAGCCCCCCCGCAGGGGTCCCCACCCCGAGCCCAGCCTCCTGCCGCTGCCCCCGGCCTCCCCCGTCGCCTTCTCCCCCTATTACGCTGCCTTCGAGAAATACCGAGCTCCCCCCACCACGCATGACCTGGTCAAGGCCCCCGAGCTCTCTAGCCGGATCCAGGACTCCTGGCCCAAGCTCCGTCCTCCCGCTGGCAGCCCGGTTCACCGGGAGCATCCCCCGGCGTGCTACTCGCAGCCTCCCTTCCCACAGCCCGCCTTCCCGCAGCCTCCCTACCCACAGCCTCCATGTGCAGAGCAGCTTCCAGGCTCCCTCTCCTCCTACAAAGCCCTTGGCTTTGCGGCCAGCGGGGAGCCTGCCCCTTATCCCAGCGCTTACCTCAAACCCCAGACCCCCAGGAGCTACTTTCCCAGCCCCTTGGATGGCTTTGTGCCGAGGCCAGCTGGACCCGGCGCACTGCCCTCGCCAAAGGCAGCAGGGCTGCCGAGGGCTGCCGAGCCTCCGCTGCCTGCCAGGTTCCTCCAGCCAAGCCCCAGTTTCACCTTCAGCCCCATGGAGGCAGCTTTGTTCGGTGTCACAGAGCACCACGGGGCTGGGAAAGCAGCACCAGTGGAGTCCCGCGCAGGGAGGCTGGTTGTGAGGCCCGGCAGCGCCTTCCATCCTGTCCGCGCCCCGCAGAAGATGCCTGAGGGACTCGCAGGGACGTTCCCCAAAGGAGACACCGGCTACGGGCTGGATGTGGTGGCCAAAGGCAGCCCTGTCCCACCCCAGCACCGCCCAGGCACAGGGGACACTTGTAGGGCTGGGGACACTTGTAGGGCTGGGGATGCTTGTAGGGCCGGGGACACAACCCAGGAGCCTGCTGGGGCCACCTGTCCCCGGGAGAGGCTGAGGGACCTCAAAAGCAGGGAGATGTCCCGGGAGATGTCCCCCGCCTCACCACCGATGCCGGTGATCAACAACGTCTTCAGCCTGGCGCCTTACCGGGAGTACCTGGAGGGGACTGATGGCTCTGCTGATGTCCCGGTCCCCAAGGAGCACACCCGGGGGGACACCCCGCCCCAAAACGCAGCCGGCACTTGGGACCCCGGTGCCGTCAAGGTCTCAGTGACACCCAGCGAAGGGGAGGGTGCTGACCAAAAGGTGCCCCCCGAGGGGCCCAAGGCAAAGGCTGTGTCCCCAGAGCCGCTGGCCAAAAGCCATGGGGGGCTCCAGGGTGGTGAGGTGGCACTGGACCTGAGCTTGAAGAAGAGCCTGGTGACAACAGGGGATACCCACCCGGACAGCAGACAGCCCCGGGAGGACAAAGAGGGGCCTCTGGGGAAGGTGGAGGAGGTGGAGGAGGACACCAAGCCCCCGGTGCCACCCCAGCTGGTGGAGGCCGTCTCTGGGGACAGAAGCCACTTCCAGAGCTCAGCTGCCTTCATGTCCAAGAAATACAAGATCCTCAGGTCCTGGGGGCCGCCCCGTGCCCCCCAGCCCAGCCCCATGCCTCGCAGCCCCCCCTGCTCCCCACCGCCCAGCACCTCGGCCCCGCAGGGGACCTGCCACCGCCGCCTGACACTGATGGATGTGATCGTGCCCCAAGCCCCCCCTGCGCCGGGGGAGGATGGAGCCCCCCTGCCCGCCTGCTGCGATGCCCCGGCCCGGCAGGGCTCGGGCATCCCGTGCTTTGCCAGCCTGCACGCTGCCCTCTGCGACGTCCTCACCTGCTCGGTGGCCGGGTCCTCCCCGGAGCTGCTGCAGGAGTGGCTGAGGAGGGCAGAGCCGGAGGAGGCACTGGCGGAGATGCCCAGGTCCCCCCCCAAACCCAAGAACGGCACCAGGCTCCCCGAGCCCCCCAAGCCTCCCAAGGGCAAGGAGATCTGGCTGGCTTTCCGGGATGTGGCCGCACTGCTCAGCAAGCTGCTGTCCCAGCTGGAGACCTTCATGTTCACTCGCAAGTGCCCCTTTCCCCACGTGGTGCGGGCTGGTGCCATCTTCATCCCCATCCACGTGGTGAAGGAGAAGCTCTTCCCCAAGCTGCCCGGCACCTCCGTTGACCAAGTGCTGCAGGAGCACAAGGTGGAGCTGCGTCCCACCACGCTCTCTGAGGAGAAGCTGCTGAGGGACCTGGAGCTCAAGAGCTGCACCTCACGCATGCTGAAGCTCCTGGCTCTCAAGCAGCTCCCTGACATCTACCCGGACCTGCTGAACCTCCTGTGGCACCACTCCATCAGGCAGCAGCTTGGTAGGTAGCTTGGTGGCACCCCAAGCTCTTCCCCAGGGGGCTCGTTGGAAGGATGTCCCACCAGAAAACAAGGATGCACCACTGAACCATAAGGATGTCCCATAAAAAATCAAGGACATCCCATTAAAAGTCAAGGACATCCCACCAAAACTCGAGGACGTCCTGCCAAAACCCAAGGATGTCCTACCACAACCCAAGGATGCCCCACCAAAAACCAAGGATGTCCTACCAAAAATTAAGAACACCCCACCAAAAAACAAGGATATCCCACCAAAACCAAGGATGTGCCACCAAAAAATACAAGGATGTCCCACCAAAAAACAAGTTTGTCCCACCAAAAACCAAGGATGTCCCACCAAAACTTAAGGACACCCCACCAAAACCCAAGGTTATTTCATCAAAACCAAGGACATCCCACCAAAACCCAAGGTTGCCACACCAAAAATCCTACCAAAAAGCCCCACCAAAGCCCCCAAGAGCATCCTGCACAGGGACTGGGTGGTGACATATGCCCACCACCACCTTCCTTCTCCCAGCCCCTTCCCCACCGCTCCTCGCTGGCTCTCCAAGCGCTCAGCCATCCGGCTTCCCGAAATCAGCCTCCACGTGGCATGGACCATGCAAAGATGAGGAACCCCAAAGCCAGGCTCCTTCCGGGTGTCTCCGGGCAGGTTCTTGGGATGGGGACAATCCCACCGCCGCCCCTTGTGTCCTCGTGCTGCAGCTGGAGGCCGGCACCGAGAGCTTTGTGTCATACGGGGTGGAGGCCGGAGGCTGGCCAGTAGGTGAGTCTGCTTTTGTGGGCGCTTGTATGGATTTGTCGTCTTTGTGGGAGTTTGTGGGGGTTTTTGTGCTCGGGGTAGGCCAGGAGGGCCATGAGAGGGGCTGCTTGGGGGGTTTGGGGTGGTGGGGACCCCGATGTCCCCCACGACCTGAGGGAGAGACTGAAGGCATCAGTAGGGCTGGGGCAAATACAACTTTTCTTGACTTTGTAAAAATTACAGGGGAATTGCCTTTGTGAGGAGGCACCTCCATGTTATAGCTTCTAAAAAAACTGTAATTTATATTTGTCTTTTTATTTCAGAATTTGGCTTCACCCACTGACCAAACTGGTGCAGGGAGCGAAGCTATCAGGGTGCAAGCTTTAGCCCCAGATGGATGGAGAGAGGCTGCGAGGAAGATTTGGGAGACTTTGAATGCCAAAAATGCTCCCAAAATGCTGGGGGCATCCCAGGGACCCCCGACCCCCCCGAACATGCAGCCTGCCTTTTCCCCACCCCCAGGGCCTTACAACCTCTGTGCTCAGGTGTTTCCAGCAGGGGGGGAACTAGTTAAAATGAGGATTATCGTTATTAATTATTATTATTATTATTTTTTCACTACAGGAATATTTATTTTAAACTAAGAAAATGGGAAAAAATGGGGAAAAAAAAACAACACATCCATGACCTTTCTTAGCCAAACGGGGCAACGTGGAAAGCAGCGTTTGCTGACAAGCCTGCAGTTTGGTTTTAGGGATCGAGGAATCTGCTTTATTTAATGTTTTGTAAGACTTTCAGGAGGTGCCCCACCTCATTAAAGGGCTTGGCTCGTTTTCCAACACCGCACTTCCGTCTCTGCTTGGTGGCTGGGATGGGACCTTCCCAGGGATGCGGGAACTATCACTCGGGCAACCCTAACCCCATTGTTTGTTTTTTTTTTTTGTGGGATCAGTCCCCACAGCCCCTCTGGTGTGCCAAGGGCTTAATGAGGAGCTCGTGGGCACCTGTGCTAATTGGGTCCAGCTGGAGCTGAGCTGGGAGATGAGATAAAAGCTCAGGGCCGGGGTGGGTGCTTGGTGCTTCCTCCTCCTCCTGGTGGGTGCTGTGAAGTAGGGACAAGGTGGGTTTTGGGCCTCTTCTGAGGGGCTGCTTGGGGGTTTTGGGGGGCATTTGGGGCTTTGCTGGGGGGGGTTTGGGGTTTTGCTGTGGGGTGTTTGGGGTCACCCCCCTAATGGTTCCTCTCGCACCCCCTGCAGCCACGCTGTCCCCATGGGCTTTCCCCGGCGGAGCTGGGGGACGGCCCAGCTGCTTTCTGCAGGTGACATGTCCCTGATGCCTCACAGCGAGGGGGATGTGGCCCCAGCCCCATGTCCTGCTGCTGGTGGGCTGCGGTGCAGGGCCATCCTGCTGCTGGCCTTCTGTCTGTCCATCACTGCCCTGCCCCATGGCCTGGGCTCCCTAGTGGCTCCATCCCCTGGCTGCTTGTCCCAGAGGGGACATGGGGACTCACGCAGCCACCCCACGATGGAGCCACCTGCATCTGAGGGCACCTCAGGCTGCTCCTGTGGTGAAGAAAACTCCAGTCATGGCATGGGAACTGCGGGACTGGCCCTGGAGGCTTTAACTGGAGCTGTGATGCTGGGGGACAGCAGCGTGCCCACATCTGAGCTGACCACAACCAGCGGCTTCTCCGACATCCAGCGTGGAGCTCCTGGAGTCCTGGCGAGGAGCCCCGGGGGACAGGAGCAAGCTGTGAGCCCCAGCCCTGCCCCCTGCCGCTCTGTGGGTGGTGTGGGTGAGAACCCTGCTGCTGCTCACCTGCAGCCCCCTGTGGGGCCATCCCCAGCCCTGCCATCAGAGGGGACATCCACTGCTTTGGTGTCTTCTGTCCCTGCTGTCACACCAGTGGGGCACTGGGCCCTGGGCACTGTCTCTGCATCTCCTCCCAGTGCCATGTCCCGTGGTGTCAGCCACCCGCAGGTGCTGGTCCCTTTGGAGAGGCTCAGGGGACCTGCTGTCACCTCAGAGGAACAAATTGATCCCTCCCCACCGCCTACCCACCTGGCTCTGCCTTCACCCTCCAAAGCCCCTCCTGTCCCCACATGGACACAAGTCCCCAGCTCCTCAGGTCCCACTGAAGCTGGGGTGAGCTCAGCAGCTCCTGGTGCTACCGAAGCCCCCCACGAGGATGGAGCAGCTATGGGGGCTTCCTGGCCTCCAGAACCCACGGTGAGCTCTGCACCACCTCCCAGCTCCAGGCACCCCCCCAGTGCCACCAGCTCTCCATCCCAATCCCACCCACCAGCTTCCCCTGCCCCAAGCTTGCGGAGCCCAGCAGCACCAGCGGTCACACCTGATGCTCATCCCACGTCCAGTCCTTCTCCTGTCACCTCCTGGCACCCCTCTGATGTCCCCACGGCCACCAGCTGGGTGGCAGCAGGAGGAACCCTCCCTGCAGAAGACACATCGAGGAGTGCTCCTGGCTCGGTGGGAGTGCAGCCTCCTGTGCATGTCCTGCCCCTGAGCTTCAGGCTCATGGGCATTGCTTACACCGAGGCTCTGAGCCGCAGAGCCTCAGGGAGCTACAGGCAGCTGGAGGATGAAGTGAAGCTGATGGTGAGTGCCAGCAGAGCCCCCCCCGGGGGGGGGTTGGTCAGGGAGCCCTGGGCACGCTGGCTGTGGCATGCAGGAGCTCCCCATCCCTGTGTGCTTCTCTTCCAGCTGGGTCAGGCACTGTCCTCCTATGAGACCTTCCTCCAGGCCAACATCCTCGAGTTCAGGTGGGTGCAGGGTGCCTGTGTGGAGCTGCCTCGGGGGAGCAGAGCCCCCTGGTTGTGCTCTTGCCCCCCTAGCTGTGGGTCAGACCCAGTGACTCCTCTCCCCCTAGGAACGGCTCGGTGCTGGTGCGTGGGGAGGTTTTGTTCCAGGGGAATGCCCCCAGCAGCTCCCACCTCATCCGCACGCTGCTCACGGAGGCGAGCAGAGCAGGGGATGCCTTCAGCTGGTGGCTGGAGCCCCGCTCCGTCTGGTCTGGAGGTAAGCCAGGAGGGTCTGCAGCGGGGCAGCTGCCCCCAGACTTCCCCCTGTGCACTGATCCAAGCCAAAACCTCCTTGGTTTAACCTCCCTGCTCCTGATCCACGCAAAACTATGCGGTGCTAAGGGTGCTGGAGACCCCCATGGCCCAGTGCTGATGCCAAAACTCCTGGGTTTCCCCCTCCTTGAGCTGCTTTGGGTGCAGCCTGAGCCCTTCCACCATGGGCAGGAGAGCTCCTGCCCTTCCCTGACTGCCTCTGCCCTGCAGTGTGGGCTCAAGGCTGGGCACCCAGGTGGGGGAACAGGCACAGACAGAGGTTTTCTCACCCCTTCCAGGCTTCAGCTTGGACAACCTGGACCCGGAGAAACTGTCCATCTCTCTCACCGCCCTCCAGCTCAGCCAGGATGGGGCAGAGCCCCTGGTGAGCAAGGTATGGTGAGCCTTGGGGTTGTCAGGACTTGTGCCCTGAGGGGGACACTCTGGGGCCGGGAGGAGGGGGAACATCGAGGGAACTGCTTGGGGTCTGAGGGTGAACTGCCTGCAAGGGATGAGCTCCTGTCTCCTCCTCCTGCAGGTGACTCGGGCTCTCAGTGCCCTGTACCCCGTGAGGAACTTCACCATCGGCCGCCTCAGGTATGGGGAGCCCCTCTCCAAAGCTCTCTGCTAAACCCCATTTTTGTGGCTCTGAAGCCACAAGCTGCTGGGCGGGCTGGGGGACATCAGCAGGACGTTCCTGCCTTGCTTAGAGCCCTTCACCCTCCTCAGACCCCTCGGGGGGGACCTGGAGCTCACCGGGGACCTCTACCTGGACACAGCTGTCCATGCTGACATCGTGGCAGTGCTACAAGCCCTGAAGGTGCTCACCAGCAGCTCGGTGGACCTCAGCTCCCTCTCAGTGCAGGGTAAGGATGGTCCCTGCAGGTCCTGGGGCTTATGGCTGTGTCTGCCCACCAAAACCCGTGTCCTGCCCCCCCAGGAGCCAGGCTGCCCCTGCAGGTGTACCCCGTCTCCTTCCTCATCACCAACAGGCGCTTCAGTGAGCACCTCCTGGACCCCCTCACTGCGGAGTACCGGGGGCTTGCCAGAGACCTGGGAGAGGCGGTAGGAATGGCTGGGGGAAGGGGCTGGGGGTCTCCAGGGGGCTGAGGACCCTGGAGGAATAGGGTCTGCGTTGGGGTGCCCACAGCAGCCCCTCGCGACCCTGCTGGGTGATGGCTCTAAGGCTGTGCTGGTGGAGGCCTCCTCCTGGGGTGTTGGAAATAAAATTCCTGGGGACTGCTGAGCAAATTTTCCCTTCCAGGTGGCAAGAGCCCTAAAGGGGCACAGGAGCTTCCTGCAGGCCGTGATAAGAGGATTTCTGTGAGTGGGAGTGTGGGGCTGACTGTGGGGGGGGGCACAGGTTCAAGGGGGTCTCAGACATCATCACTGGCCTCTGAGTGTTTGAGCACAAGAGGGTTGGTGGCAGGGGCTGCTGTCTTAGTGGGCTGGCATCTTAGGTTCTTGGGACTGAAGGGATGTCCCCGGGGGCTGTGAAGGAAGCCCTAATGTGGGGCCCTGATAAGACCGGCTGGTGCAGGAGCCCTCCCTGACCTTCCCCCAGGCCTGGCTCCCTGCTGTTCCATGGGGACTTGCTCTTCCAGCGCCCTGCTCCCACCAGCCTGGAGGTCCTGGAGGAGCTTGCTCTTGCTGTGGGGCCGGACGAAGCCTTGGCTGGCTCTGACTTCCGTGTGGACCCCTATTCCATCGCTGTTGGAGGTAAGCTCCCTTTGGGGTGGGAGCGGGGGGCTCCACAGCCCCCCAGGAGGGTGCTGACCCCTGGCTCTGCTCAGAGGACACCCTGGAGCCCCCCCCTGCCCCTGACTTTCCTGAGTCCGTGGTGGCCATCATGGTTGTGTGCATCCTCGGCATCATTACCGTGCCCATCATCTTGCTGGTGGTGAGAGTGATGTCTGTCTCCTCGGTGGGGTCATGGAGCTTGGGTGGCAGCTCGGAGGGTGGTGGGCACAAGGGCTGCAGTGCTTCACCTGGATAAAAGAGGGACTGGGGGGGGGGGTCTGGAGGTGTCACGGCTGTCTCAGCACTGCACAAGGGTTGGGGTGCTCCAAAATAAAACCAAAAATCCTGGTGGGAGGGGAAAAAAGTCCT
>CM021774.1:9400586-9490935 GCA_011076525.1 Nettapus auritus
CCCCCCCCCCCCCCCCCCCAAGCACAGGAGGACCAAGGATGTTCTCCTTGGGGAGGAGGACGTGGAGCACCCTTATCCACACAACCGGTTGGCCCTAAAACCCCCCTCACCTTCCAGCAGCACCCTGAGATGATGTCCACCTTTGTTTTATAGCGGGGAGAGAGAAAAACGCTTCCCCACAGCAAGTTGGTGCCTCATGCACAATCACATCGCCTTCACTGGGAGCAAGACAGGGACCCCCAAAAAGCTGCACCCCCCCCCCCCAAGCAACGGCACCCCACAAAGAGGCCTCCTTAAACCATTTCTTGGGGTTAGCTCCCTGCTGACATTATCGCTGTGCTGCCCCTTATCCCACAAAAGCTGCCTCACGCCAGCAATCCACACACCCGCCCGTGCCACGGCACCTAAACCCTGCTGAGAATAGCATCAAGCCCAAATCGGATCCCCCTCGTTGACTTAACCTCACTAATCCTACAGGGAAAATAAACCCACGAGGTCAGGGAATTTCTGATGCAAGCACAAATCCGGCTTCGTTTTGCTAAAAGTCACGTCTGCCTCTGGCCCTGCAGGTTTTGGGGGTTAAAAGGGAAGCAGGAGGATGGGGTGGAACAAACGTATGGCTCCTGAACACACTGAGGTCCCAAGCTGAGGCTCGCCTGCCCCTTCTCGGCATTGCATGGGGACCTCAGCAGCTGGGGAGGTTCCTGCATGCTCCCCCCTCACCAGCATCCTGCAGGGGAACAACAGAAAATAAAATAACAAGCCCCACTGCACGCACCGTGCTTTGAAATGGAAAGGAAGGAGTAGGAGGGGAAGCGGAGCAGCGGCGCTCGGGAAGCATAATCTTGTTAAAAATCTCAGCAGGGACGCAGCGTAATTAATACTAACAAATCCCTTTCAGAACAATCCCTTGGTCGGCTGTGCCTAAGTCAGGAGCCTGGCGAGTACCTCCAAGGCACCACCGAAAAATGCAACTGCTTTCAAGGGAGAAGGGATTTGGGAAAGTTAGGGCACGAAAAGGGTGCTGAGGCTTTTTTTTTTTTTTTTTTTTTTTTCTCTGAGTTTGCTCAGGAATAAAAGGAAACCCCACTCAGGACTGAGCTGGGAGAAAGAATTGGAAGGGGATGCTCAGGCCAGCGTGGATCCTCCAGAGCAATTGCATTTAGGAAAGCAAGGCTGAGCTCCTGAGGATACAATGGTACAAATGTGTCCCTTAAGATGGAGAGGGACATCCCTCAAGCCGTGCCATGCATGATGTCCTAAAACAACACCAAAACAGCCTTAACTCTGCCCTCGGCCAGCTCTTCCTTGCTCTTAGTAGCAAAACCCAAAGGGTTTTGTAGCAAGTGGACAATGCACTCTCGCCTCGTACTAATATCCAGCGGCCACTCCAAAGCTTAGCAGGACCTTGAACATGTAGGCAGGTTTTGGAGTTCACCTGCCAGCACGGGCGAGGTCCCCAGGAGAAGCTGGGCAGCTCAGCAGGAAGTGGGGCTGGGGCAGGAGCTGCAAGGATCTGCTGGCAGGGCAAGGGATGGGCCAGAAGGGATGCAGGGTGCTCGGGGTGGTGGCAGGGACATTCACAAACACTCTCCTCCAGATGTCATCCAAAGATTTGGACATTCACTGGAAGGAGAGGCAGAACCAGGGGGAAGCGAGTCACTTTCCCACCTTCCGCTTCTGAAAGGTGAGAAAAGCAAACCCTGGTCAGAGACAAAGATTTTAAGAGCAGAAAGGGGGATTTGTAAGTGGCAGGGCAGGGACTGTGTTGCCAGGTTGGGTTTTGTGGGTCTGTTCTTGTTCAGGCTGCAAAACACACCTTTAAAAGTCCACTTTTTGGAGAAGTTGAGCTCCAGCATGGCATGGATCTGCTGCCTTGTGCTGAGCAGAGCTGGGGAAACTGGGACAGCTGTGCTGGCCTGGCCCAGCTCTGGTGGGATGGGAGGTGAAAAGCAGTTAAACCCAGAAGAGAGGGGGCATTTTCCATCCCAGAAGAGAGGGGGCATTTTCCATCTGAATAACGGAGATCAGCTCAGCAAAGGGCTTGGTTGCACACCTGCCAACCAAGGTCTTTAGTGTGACCACATTCATCCCTGTGCATGTGCTCACCACACACCTCTGAAGCACCCAAATTTCTGGAGGAAGAACTGGAAAACTTCATATTCCCTTTCAACAAGGAGATAGGAGAACGGGAGCATCTCACACATGCCTTGCTGTGCTCAGATTACTTCCTGGCCCATCCTTATTTCCACCCCAAAATTTCGCTTACATGTACAAAGAGTTTTAGCTCTGAAAAACATGCATAAACTCCTAAAAGCTCCTCTAACCAGATCGGTTTGTGTCATGGAAAAAAAAATAAGGGAGTAAGGAGATGCAGCTGGCTGAAGGCATGGCGTTCTAAAGTGTTCTGCAGCCGGACGCAGCACCTTTCATTTCCAAGGCAGCGTCTCATTTCTAAAGCAGCCACTTAGAGAAAAGCAAGCCCTACCTTCCTGCCTGGGCTGGGCTGATTTATGCAGGTTACATTGATTTGTAACATAAATTTTGCAGTATCATTTAATATTCCTTTTGTTGTACAACTTGGAGCAGCCTAAATGGGAATCTGAATATAATCATGCTATTCACTGAAGTAAGCTCCTTTCATCCACATAAAAAAAAAAAAAAAAAGGCCTGGAGGTGCTCTTACGACTCCCAGCTTCTCTCTAATGACATCTTTATCTCCTGCCTTTCTATATATAATTCCCTCTCCCTGGGTCACTAGACCCATCGCTGCAATGCTGTGGGCTCCAGGTGATGCTGTAGCAGGTATGGTGCGAACAACATGGCAGCTCTGGGTGAAAAATGAGGAAGAAAACCAGCTGAGGATGAGAAAAGAGGGAGAAAACTGTCTCAGGATGAGGAAAGAGGGATGAAACTGCCACAAATTGGAGCAGCTGGGGGGAAGTAGGCACTCAGGGACCTCGCATCTGTCCCTTTGGTCCCCAGGTGGGAGGACACACATGGCCCCAGGTCACCTTGTCTCCAGCCTAGCACAGCACCTGTGTCCCCAGCAGCAAGCCCTGGACCCCCCCCAGGTGCTTTCCCAAGCACTGTTTTTAGGGCCAAGCAGGGACATTCCTCCCTCCCCGTACAACAAGGGGGAAGCAGACTGTTTTCGCAGCTCCCTGCAAGTGTGACAGGGTGTCTGGGCTCGTCTCGGAGCTTGCCCGGCTGCTTTCATGGGAAGGAAAAGCTGTTTTTAGAGGGGAGAAAAAAAATAGAGTGTTTCACCATAAAATCAATTCTTCCTCACCGGGCAAAGCTGACTAATTTGTAAACTGTGAGAAAAGAATAAGGGAAAAAGGCAGCAAGCAAGAGATGCCAAACAAGGATAAGCGTAGAGCAGAGGGATGGCATTCCACCAAGAACTTGGGGTTTTTCCCAGAAAAATAAGGGGGGAGCAAAGTCTCAGGGGAGTCAGCTCCTACGGACCCCATAGCCCACCTCCTTCAGTAGGAAAACTGAGCCCTGAGCCAACTTTTCCTACTGAATTCCTGTCCAGGAGGGTTTTCCTAGAAGGTTTTGCCCCCGAGACGCTCAGTCCCTACAAAGCACCAAAGCCAGCCCCTGAGAATCCGATGGGGTCTGAGAGCTTCAGGTCCTCCATCCTCAACCCCAAAAGGCTTTGGACAGCAGCACCTCAAGTGTTTTTAGAGGTTTTTCATCTCCTGGGCTTGCCAATGACCTATTTACACTGGCTTTGGTAGATCTCAGCCTATATCCCGTGCATAATGTGATTACAAGGCTGTGTAATTGCTTCATAATTGTCCTTCTTCCTGAGGCTGGTGCACCCTGGGGTTCCAGCCTCTCAATCTTAATTAAAAGTGTAAATCTTGGTCTCGATCATCATTTCAGAGCTGGGGCAGGGGGGAGTCTCCCAGAGCAAAACCAACCTCTGGGGAGGAGGGGGGATGTAATCCCACTGGGGAAACCAGCCTGCAGAAGGAGCTGGGAGGTGCCACTGCCTCCTCGTTAGAGGTCTAATTGGGGAGTGTTGGAAGCAGCGGTTCAGCTCCCCAGATCCTTTGGCAGAGTGAAGCCTCGGGAAGAGAAGGCCACACACTTCACGCACCCAGCATTTCTGAGCAGATGGGGATCTGGAAAGGGAAGGGGAAGACGGGACTACAGAAGGACGTGGGGGCATGGAAGGGCTCCGTGACACCTCCATGAGCTCCTGGACACAGAGGCTGACACCTGCCTCTGAGTTACATCCTCAGAGACATCTCCACTCCCAAGTGAATATTTAGTGAAACATAATTTGTTTTCCAGTTACTTAACATAGGAAGGAGAGGCTCTAGAGCTCACCACGCCATCTCCCCCAGTACCCACCACACCCGGGCACCCTAAGACTACCCAGAGAAGTGACACAGAGCCTGTTATGCAAGGATGTGCCCCAATTCCCCAGACTTCTGGAAGTGATGTGGAAGCCTCACCTGGCATGGGACTGTGGGATGTCAAAAGGTGACAAAAAAAAGCTGCCAGCAACCCCAACCAGCTCTCCCACCACGCCACACCCTCAGCATTCAGAAGAGACCTGCACTCCCTGGGTGCTTGGGGAAAAGGGCTGAGTTCAGGACATTTTAGTGTTGGTTAAGCTTTTTCCTCCTTTTGTCTAATTCTCCAATCCTCTAGCACAACTGAGCTGAATTATGGCTGTGCAAACAAGCCCTGTCTTTGTTTTAAAGCTTCTCTCATCTCCTGGCTCCTGGCTCTCATGAGGCAAGGAAGAGAAATCACTCCCTGCAGCCCAGGCTTTTATGGACCTGTGTCACAGCCCCATCCATCATCCCTCCACTGTGCTGATGAGCAGCAGGTATTTAAGCTTTCCCCATACTGATCTTCTGTTCCGCCCTTCTGATCTTCCTCGACACCCCCTAAATTGTCCCCCAGGGCACTCTGATGTCTCAATGCAGCACTTGGGAGCCACGAGGAAGATGCAGACAACGTGCTATGTCTGGCTGAAGCCTTTGAAGATGAGGTTTTGGTTATTTCCATGCCTTTAAGCACCTCACGCCCACCTGGGACCAGTCTTTCAGGCCTGCGATCTGGGAGCCTGACTTGTTAAAATCACACGTCTTGGATCACCAGGCAACCCATGAGAGCTCTCCGCGGTGAGCTCGGCTTAGCTCACACTCTCCTGTCCCCCAGCTCCCCAAAAACACAAAAAAGTGGGAGAAAAACCTCCATGCAAAATTCATGGGGGAATTCCAAGGAGTTCTTGTCTCCTGCTCGTGCAAGTCACGGTTGGAGTGGGGGAAAAAAGGAGGTGAGTTCTTTAATAAAGCTAAGCGATATGGTTTTAAAAGAGGTTAAAGGCAGGATGCTTTGAGAGGCAGGGAAGGATGTGGGGATGGAGAAGCCCACCTTTGCCCAAAGAGCTTTTTAGCCTCTCTGATAGCATCTTCCTGCGACCCATCCATCTTTTATGGATGGAGGGCAGCAAACGCACCCTTCCTGCCCCCTGTTCTGCTCTTAAAAACTGTTCCATCAAGGAGATCTATGAAAGGCTCAGCTCCCAGCTGACAAGCTATCTGTTTGAGGTTGATGTGCCAGAGAACATTCGCTACGACTTATTAATGGGAAACTGCCAAAGGAAGCAAGCCTATGGGCAGCCAGCACCCAAACGTCCCCCTTATCAATTAACGCACCCCATCAGGGTGAAATGACATGTTTTAACTCCTCGCTTCAGTGCCCAAAGCCCCCAGGAAGGGGTAGAATGGAGACATGGTGACCCACCTCACTTGCCAGGTCTCCAGCAGCGATGGTGAGGAGGAGCACGCAGCAGATGTGACTCCAGAATGGACCAGGTGGCAGGGACGCACCTCCCAGGGACCAGAGGGGCAGCCAAGTTTAAATGAAGCACGCTGAAGCCATCTCTGTTGCATGCTGACAGCTTGGAACATTTTAATCCTCTCTGCAAAGATCCCCGAAGGCAGACAGGGCCACTAATGGATGCTTTGGGTGTGGGGTAAGAAGGGCTGGAGGCAGGTAGGGTTTCTGCTCTTCCCGAGCACTTGCCCAGAGAAAATTCCTCCCTCCCACATCGGTTTCATTCAAGCCAGGAAAATAAAGCAAATGAAATAAAAGCATCCCTCCCAAACTGCATCAGCTAGGAAATTTAGGTGATTGCGTTTTTGTACGTGTGCCCCGGGCGATGTTTTACTCCCGGCACGCTACGAAATGGAGCATGACCTTGCCTCCTTGAAATCAAAGATTTATCCACGAATGCTCACACAGCTCATTGAAACAGGAGAGGAGCGGAGCTGAGAGGAATGGACAATCAAGCCATAGTTGTTTTCTCTCCCGAACGCATGTGAAAATAGATGCAGCTTTTCCAGCCAGGCGCTGACACATCCGATGTGACCAATGCCAGAGCTTTTTCTGGCTTAAGGTTCCCAGCATTGGGGTTTTCCGAGCAGACAAAAGCCCTGCTTGTCTGATAAACACCCATGCAGCTCGTGTTTAACTTGACAAGGGGACAAACCAACAAAAGCTGTGAAACAAGAGACTAAAAATTGATATTGAGTGTGAGGAGGCGTTCTCGGGATGGGGAAGCCTGGGACTGCTGAGCCCGAGGGGCTGAAGGAGATGCGAGGCACCCAGTGCTGCTCCCTCCGCCCACCAGATGGTCCAAATGCCCCATTTCACACCTTGGAGCAACTGGCAGATATCCTGGGGTGATGAGCCAGCAGAGTTTTGGCTCCCATCCTGACCCAGCACCACACCTCCACCAGCGCTCGGCATCTCTGTGGAGCCACGCACCTCTCCTGGCCAAGGGAGGCACTGTGATGCTTTTATAGGTGGGACGTCATTTTTGGTATCACTCCATCTGCTCATGATATTACTTCCTTCTTTATAGGGTCAATAAATTGTTCAAAAAGCACTTTTATTGAGCCATTTCCTAATGAACAACTGCGCCAATTGGCTTTTTGGACAAAGTCAAGGTAATATTGACTGTTTATGTCCGTGCAGTAAAAAGCAAATTAATGTTAACCCTGCAAAGTTCATGGGTCCTCACCCGCCTGGAAATGCTTTAGATCGATTCTTTTAGTGTCCCTCAAATCCCAACATAAACATGGTACCCTGAACTACTTGAGGCTGCACACCAGTATCTCTTAGAGAGCCCAGGTTAGGGTTTCATTGTGAAATATTCCCAGTTTTTACTGGGAAATATAGAATTGGGATTTTTATAGGGAAATATGTAAGCTCATCTTATTGTTTGTTGTGAAGTAGGCTCCCCATCCATCAGCAAATATTCTCTTTGGCCCTACAGACAGGCTGGATATTGTGTTGGGCATCCCCAAGGAGATAACTACAGGGAAAAGGGACCAGTGCTGGGTTGGGCCCAGAGGTAACGTGGGAAGCAAGCAGACCTGGAGAAGTGCCACCACGTTTCACATGGACCAAAATGCAGTCAGACATAGACATGGACCAACAAACAGCAGGACAGGGTGGAAAAGGGGAATCAGAGATACAAGAGGCTTTTCAAACCCATTGCCTCACCTCACATCGCTGCCAGCAGACAGCCCAGCTGGCACCACGGGCAGCAGCGGGACTGGGAGAGGATGCTCCAGTCCAGAAATGCAGCCAGGGTGTAGGAACAGACAAGAACAACTGCCCTCAGCATGGTTTATGAGCACAAAAATAGCCACCTACTGTAATTAAATCATTGGCAGGTTACCCACCGGCAGTCAGCCCCCTTTGGATGCTTCAGTCACTTAAAATCAGGTTTATTTGGAGTGAGCTGGAAAATTACGGGGGCCAAAGAGGCAGACCACGCTGAGATCACCTATACTGTTTTTTGCTCTGAGTGAATTACTCTGGTTTAAATGCAGACATGAGGTTATACCCAGGACAGATTTCCTAGATAAATAAGCCACTAGCTTTTTATACTTGTAACCAGGCAACATGTAGACATGTGGGTGTAGGATGCCAATGAATGTTTATAATGGGTATCGTAACCTTTATTTACTGCTGGACTAGTGTTATTCTCTCATTCTGAAAAAGAAAAGAAGGTTTATTGCCAAGCTGAGTGGATGCAGGCTTGTGCCTTATGACCAAACCCCATAAGAAAAAGAGCCATCAGATCCCCATCCCGCCACAACAAGGTAGCCCCTGGCACAGCTCTTTAGTACGGGAAGCAGCTCTTTAAGTATTTAACATGCTAAATCACAGAATCACAGAATTGTAGGGGCTGGAAGGGACCTCAGGAGATCATTGGGTCCATCCCCCTGGCCAAAGCAGGTTCCCTAGAGCAGGTTGCCCAGGTAGGCATCCAGACAGGCTTTAAATATCTCCAGGTTTCCCTTGTGCTTTGTGCCACTTTTCCCTTCCATTATGCCTAATCACCTAATCACCTGGCACTGGGAACTAGAAAAACAAGGGGAATAGGAGTTTTCACCCCAAAATGCTGCCAATGCCAGCTGAGCTCTCTGGCAGCTCACTTTTATGTCCCGTAGGAAATCCCAAATGTTTGGTGGGTTTTATTGCAACCTGGACCATGAAGGCAAAATTGTGCAATGTCTCCAGGGAGCAGAAGTTTAGGGAAGGCTTCAGTGCAAAACCCAAATACTTCAGTACCACTCTGCCAGGTTGTTTCACTTTGATAAGTACAATGTGCCATTTGGCTAATGTTTAAGCAGGGTAATGCGAGATATAATGCAAGCCTATATGTAAGCGAGACAGCAGAGAAGTCAGGATGAAATTAGAATAATAACATCTAAATGAAACGTTTTGATGATCACAATGAAATGAGACTGAAAAGATTCATTATGACACTTCTGCTGTAATGGTAGTAGGGATTTTTTATTTTATTTTTGGTATTAACATGCTTCTAGCAAATTTTGCAGTTAAATAAAACTGCATGTTTTGCAAGAAATCTCCTGCAGCAGCAACAACACAGAGGCTCTCCCAGTAATGTTTTCCTTTGGGAGATTTCCTGCGCATCCTGAATTAAATCTGGAAGAAGACGCACAGAGAAGCCCTGCCTCTGCAGGGACTCCCTGTCCCCAGAGCCACCCAAGCGCAGGGAGGAGTTGTTTTCTGCCAGCTCGGTGAGTTGAACTGGCTCAGCCACGCACCAGAAAAGCACAAGCAGCAGTGACACAGCAGCAAAGGGGCCAGAGAGAAGGGAAGGAAACAAATCCATTAAATTCATCCATCCCATGCAGGCACAGCACAGCTTGCCTCTAGCCACCATGCTGCCCCCACTGTGTCACGGTTTGCCCAAGCTCCAAGGGCACAGAGGGAAAAGGGGAAAGGAAGAGCCTGAGAAATCCCCGATGCACTTATTAAAGATCATTTTGGTCACGGCAGAGAATTGCTGGCAGCTCCAGCCCCACCGTCTGAGCAGCTGCCGTGTGGCCTCCAACCCTTCCTGCTGGAAGCCAGCCTGGAAATCATCTGGCCCAAGTACAAGAGCCGAACCCGAAGGACGGGGGGGATTTGTTCCTTGAAATCAAACCCAGTTAATATCCTGCCACAGGGGAAGCAGAGATCTCTGCCTGAGCACAAAAGCAAATAATAAAGCAAAGCAGCAGCAGCAGCATCTGCCCTGGACATCGTGCGCACCGAGGCAGCAGGGTCCGTGGGCAGGGTGAGGATGCGACAGCAGAAGAATGGGATTAAAATTAAAATCAGGATGCTCAGTGCAGTTGCTCTGCGCTCTCCCTTCCACCCAGCTAAAACCCAATTTTAAAGTCCCGCCTTCCCCAAGAGCATTTTCCTCTCCTTTGCATGCTGCAAAGGCACTCGTGATCTGTGAGCATCTCCCCTTGCTTTCCTTCCCAGCAGCTTGCTTCCCTGTCTGGCAGCCTCTGTGCTTCCAGCCCAGCTCCTTTTCCTCCCCCTCACCCACGGAGCCAAAGGAGAGCTGCGTGTGGATGGCAGCGCAGCTCCTCTTTTACACATGCCAGGTTAGAGGCCCTCGAGGACTTTTTCTCCATTTTCTCTCTCTCTTTTTTTTTTTTTTTTTTTTTTTTTTTGAATGTCCTCACCTCCTGCTAGCTCATTTCAGCCCCAGCATAAATCCCTCTGGGTACCACATAAATGGGGGATCCTTTTCATTTCTCAGAGAAGCATGTGTGTTTAAGCTTTGATATGCACTTTTTGGTAAGATAAAGTCTCTTTTGAGGAGACTGCATCCCATTCCCCAAGGTCTGGGTGAACACCAGCATTGACCTTCGGTTCTTTGCTGCACCCCAACCCCAAGATGTACCCAGATCAGACCCACCTCGCACAGAGGGTTTGATAAGGAGGCAGACTTGGATGGCTCAAACCCTGAAGGTCTGAGGGCTTTTGAGCTTTGGGGCTCAAACCCTAAAGGTCCTGAAATGTGGAGCAAGATGTCCCTTAGGGGAAGTTTGGGCTGAAGACAAGGGATTACTCCTCAGACTGCTCATCCTCCAGGGGATTTTACTTGAATGTTTGTTGTCCCTTTCACTTCAAAATGAGGTGGAAATAGTGAAAAACAAAACAAAACAAAACAAAACAAAAACAACGCTGGTCTATATTCTGACAAAATTGCTTCTGGGCAGGGAAGTTGACCCAAAACTGGTGGGATTACAAGAAGTTTGTTTTCCCAGCTAGCTCTGGGATTACTTTCTGCACTGGGACAGAACAACTCATCCTGCTGTTTTCTTTCATCCCCCGAGGCTGCGCTGACGAGCAGACTGGGTTAAACGTGGTGTATTAACCGAGAAGGGTACGAATCAAAAAGCCAAATAAATCATAGATGCTGATTGATTTATACGGTTTAAATAAAGCCTTTCAAATGGAGACATTATCCACTGGAAACCCTTAATGAAAAGTTAGCAGTGTTCTCAGAAGCAGAAATATTCTCAGCATGAAGGCAAGACATCTATTAAAGCCAGTGAAATTAGATGAATGGGGCTCAAAGCTAGCGGTTTTTAATACACCAGCTGGACATTGCAAATTTAAGCTAATGCCATCCGGAATTAGTTCTGCTCCCAAGGTATTTCAAAGAGCAATTTGGCAGATATTTGAGGGATTAGGAGATGCTGGAGTTAGAGCAGATGATATTTTAATTTGGGCTGTGGGACCTGAAGGACCATCATGAAAGATGGAGGTGACTTCGCAGACGAGCCCTATCTGCGTGTTTAAGAAGTCCAAATGCCACAGGTATCATTGGCCCCAGGTGAATCATGTTAGCAGTGGTGTTCTCCAGAATAAACCTGAAGCCAGTGATGAAACAACCTTCAAAACTATTCCAACATCAATGTTTGAAGACAGCAATACGGAGATTGGGCACGAAATGCTTCTGGAAGGATGCCCTTCATGTGCTGCCCGCGCAGAGATTGGAAATGAAGCTGCTGAAAACTCACTGCAAGGGATGCCTCAGCCTCCCTTCCGATGGACACATCGAGCCTTGGTGTGATTTCTAAACCCAAAACAGTGTTTTGAAGGGATTCAGATTGAAAAACGAATAAGAAATGCAAAAAGGTCAATGGGAAGGTGATGGAAAAGTGTAGCTTGCAGTGAGGTGCGTGCCCACGCTGCTGTCCCTGTATGGTGACCTCCTGGAAGATAAATAAGTCCCCACTGAGTGGTGGCACCAGCGGCTGCTCTTTTTCCTTTTTCTGTAAAAAAAAAAAAAAAAAAAGAGAGAGAGAGAGAGAGCATTTACCCTGTTTATAATATTGCTCTGGATCAACATATTAATTATTGATATAACCAGAGACGAAAGCAGTCTCCAAACACCTCCTATTGCATCAAGCTAATGCGCTGTGTTTTCATCCATCAAACTCCCTGGAAGGGAAAAGCCTACAAGCAAATCTCGATGTGGAGGGGAGAGCAAGGTGAGGAGGAAAGCCCCACTGTGGTGCCAGCGCTCAGCCAGGGACCCTAGGCGAGGGTGACAAGATAAATATAGGCTCCTGCCAGCTGCGGCAAAGCTCTGTGCTTTCACTGTGCCCACAGCCATGAAGAGATTAAAATGCTCTTTATTTAAAATATCTGCTTGGATATCTTTCCTCCTTAGCCCCTACAGGATGCCAGGAACCACAACATAGCACATCTCCAAAAAGGACATGTCCCAGACCCCATTACTCCACCTCACATGAGATCTTCACCCCATCCTCAGTGCCTCCAGACCTGGATATGCAACCCCATGTGTCCAAACCTTCCTTCCTCACTCAGAAGCAAAACTATTAGCATTTAATACATGCACACCCCCAAAAATAAAATAAAATAGACAACTGCAAAGCATCCAATCCCTTTTGGTTGTTACTTCCCACGGTTTTTGAGAGAGGCCTTTTTTAGTGCTGGAGATGGCCAGGCTTTCTCATTTGCATCCAGCTGCATCTAAATAAATCAGTTACTGCATTTCTCCAGGCAGGGGCCAGGAATACTGGCCCAGGCAGCCAAGGGGCACCAAATTTTATCTGCCAGTATTGAGAGTGGCTGTAGGACATCTCCAGGGACAGAAAAGGGTTCAACCAGCCTGGGTCCCATGCTAGTTCATGGGGGACTCTCTACTTTTGGGCTTCGTACAGTTGCTGAGTTGTTAATAGCTTGTCCTCAAACAACCCAACTTTTTTTCCCCCGATTCCAGAAGCTTTCTCTTCTACTCATCAGCATATCAGATTTCTTAATAACGGAGTGAAATAACCTGAGAAGTAATGGAAAACAGGGAAGGATTAAGTTTTCCCAGGGACCTTGATCTCTTTTATCATCTCATTGTCTTCAGAGGGGTGGTTTTCTTTCAATCTAATTATCTGGTGGATGTGTGTTGCCAGCTCTCTGATGCATCCAGGCTTCCATCAAAACAAAACAAAACAAAAAAGAAGATAAATCCCCCGTTATTGTTTTTTGATGAGAAATTCATGCTAATAACTTACGTTTGGGAAACAATTTCAGTGAGTTTACCTTGTTTTCCTGAGAGATGTCCCACAGGAGCTCTGTGATGGAAGAAATGGCCACAGAGAAGATGCAGCTGCTGTGAAGAAGAAAGGGGAACACAAACACAACATATTTCCTGAAGCCACGTCCCCAGGTCGGGAATTTTTAGATGCACAAACCACTAGCTAATGGCACGTTTTCTTAAAGATTCTGTGCAAGAGGAGCTGCGGCCAAGCTTAGAAAATGTTGCAGCATGCAGCAGGTATAAAGAGGAAGTCTAAAAGCCAAAAATTATTCAAAGACAACAGAAAGGAGAGATTTTATAGTTCGATTGATGGTTGGTACAGAAGGGCAAGAGAGATAATGCAGAAAGGAACAGACATAAATATATATTGAAAGATATTCTGGACAGATAAACGGGATGCAGATAGATGAATAGATATAAATGACTTAGGTAAATAGACTGTAGTAAGGGAAAGGGGGAGGGGAATCACAAAAGAGATTATAGAGCTTTATTTCCCAAATAAATCCTGATCTTTTCACTTGCAAACCTAAAATGCACCTCCAAGACAGTAGGCAAGAGGAACGATTAACCCCCCCCCCACACCTGTTTCCAGCCTCCAGTAACCACGCCGCTCAGCGTAGCCAATGGACCCCCTTGTTTCCTTGCACAGAGCATCACCAGAACACGGCTCCTAGCAGATTGGCTATTTCACAAGAAATATTCCTCAGAGCAGCCCTGGAGACCTGGGCACCCTGGAGATCACATGCACAAACACCAGCCAGTCGTTCCTCCTAACAAAAAAACTAAGTCTGGCCATAAAGCCTGCCAAAACCCTGAGTCAAAAAAAAAAAAAAAAAAAAAAAGGCAAAATGCAGCCAGGGGATGCATGTCAATAAAACCATGGAAATATGATGCTTTTATACAGTTGCTGGCTTCCGATGGATCTTGACAGCTTCTGCAGGATGATCAGGGCTGGGTGGGAGCAACCCAACCCATGCATCTGTGCATCCTGCTTCTGAGGGAGCTTCAAAGAAATGAAGGGTTTTGTGCTTTCTTTTCTTCTGAAACATATCTGGACACAAATACTCCTTTGTCCAGCTTTGGTTGAGTCACAGATCACTGAGGAGCACTGGAGAGGCTCAGCTCCTGCCCCAGGATGGGGTGCCTGCTGTGGAGCCAGCAAAGCAAAGTCACCTCGAGGGGATGCCCATGGTGGAGGCACCAAGCTGTGTGCTACCAGTATAACCACCCCTTGTTGAAGCCATCACAGTGCTCATGGTGAGCTGCATCACTGCCAGGAGCATCCCCAGGTGGCATCTACGAAGCTGGGGCGAGCCCTGGAGCAGCATCTCATGGGGGTGCCACCCCTGGCTTCAGATGTCAGCTCTAAAGCCATCACCACCCCCATCCTCCAGCCCAGCATCATATTTATATTTAAAATATATTTTCCTAAGGGTATTTTAGTCCTACTGCAAGACAAACCCTTCTTAGCCCTGGAGTCCTCCATGGCTGTCTCTGACCATTCTATGCAGGTGGGCTCCCGTGGTGTTAATCCAGCATCATTCTCGTAGGGGAGGCTACAAAGAGCTTCATCTGGGGAGAGATTTCCACTTCCAAAAATAACGAGAGGTGGAGATGGCTTTGGAATATCAATCTGCTCTCTGAGCTTGGGAGAAATCCCAACTGGAGTGGGTATTGTGGAATTCAGGACTGAATTGCTGGTGCTCAGAGCAATGTCCTGCCTCCAGCATGTCTCAGGGGGCACCTGGGCATGGAAAACCTCCAGGATCTCCTTTCACACTAGCAGCTGATGGGCTGGCAGATGTTGTTTTCCTTTCTTCTGCTGTATAAGAAGCTGTGAAATAACAAGCTCCCTTTCCCCTGGGCCATCAGCTCGCTTGGGGCTAGAGTATGTGCACCATGAACATCCCACCGGGGATTTCACTGTGCTGCTGCTCGCTCTTCAAAAACCACTTCTCAACACAGAGAGGAGAAAGGAGGAAGAAAAAATGTTTTGTTGTTGCTGCATTTCCACGCTCCCCGGCCCCACCACCCCGGAGAAAATACATCCCTACTCCAGGTGCCTATAGGTGTACAGACACGGCTGGTGCACACCCCTGCCTCTTCTTCCCCCAGTAATGACTGGTGAGGCTCCTGGCACAAAATCAATCCCGCAGTGGGGACGTGGTGGGGATGTTCCCACCACACTCTTGGCACATCATGCCCAAGGACCAAGAGCTCTGTCCCACTAGAAAGCATTGGCTCGCTGCAATAACGGCATCTCCAGTTAAAGAAGGATGAAATAAAACAACTAATAACTGCCCAAAAACACCACAGCAAGGGGGAATTTGGCTTTTGGTTGTCCACATGCTGGCCAAGAGCATCATCTGCTGCTAGGAGCTCACACAGGCTGAGGCAGAGACCTTGGAGACACCTCCCCACTGATGTAGCATTTAACTATTTTTTTCAGTTTCACTTAAAAGCCTAAATTTAACTCTACATTGCTAAAGGAGGTCTTGCAGGACAAACCCGAAGCCATCTTCAATGCAATGCAAAGCTTGCACAAGCAACCTTGGCTGCTGCAAGGTGAAGAGAAAGACAAAGCAAGTGTGAGGCCACTGTGCCACGCCACCTGCAAGCAAATACATCACATAATCCCACTCCTAAATGGATTAAATTCCCTTTCAAAACCCAATAGCCACCGGTTGTCCTCAAAATCCCAACAAGGCTGTTCCAGACAGCCAAAAACATTCACTAATTTATTTTTTTTAAGCATATGCATCCTAATTGGCTGCACGATGGTCTGTTTCGTTTCATCTTTGGGAACAACAAATGCATTTGATTCCCAAACACTTAAAAGCTGCTTTATAGCCCATAGAAGAAGACGTTACTGCTTGCATTGCAAACACATGAAGCAGAACCCCTGAATTTTGTACTTCTGAATACACTCATATGTATAAAAACCACTTTTTTTTCCCCTCCATTTACCAAAAGGCAGAAATTCTAACAAGAAATTCAGCTCCAGGTGGGTGGCAATGGCTGGACGGAGCCCGTTGCACCAGCGTCCCTGTGAGCACCTCGTCCTTTTTTGCACCTGCCTTTCTATTTCTGCATCTATCAGGGAAGAGTGTAATTATTATTAATTAAAATAATTAAGGGCGTAATCAGAGCAGGGTGACTTCTGGATCCTGAAGACACTTGGAGAAGACCCTGTAGCTGTATCTGCAGGAGCACAGTCCTTCCCCTCATGTTCAGGGCTCACACCCAGTTTCCATGACAAGCAAGGGGAAGCAAGAAAAATGAAACAAAGTTCCAGATTTGGGTGGTTTCTGGCTTTTTTATCTCTATATAAACACTCAAGCTCAAGTCATGGGTGGTGACCCCCAAACCCATCCCCATTTGGCATGGATGGGGACCCCAAACCCATACACAGGGCATAGCTAGGAGCAATACCAGCATTTGGAGGATTATTCCCTTTTCATATTATAAGGACCAGGCTGCTCCACCGAGCTCCTCCTGCCCCAGAACCCACTGTAGCACCCCATAACCAGTGGTCACCCACCCTTCACTTTGCATTTATCTTCAAACTGAAGGAAATTCAGCTTATGTGAGCTGCAGACTCTTCCAGGACAATTTCTCAATTGGAGACCCAAACTTTGTTGCCAAAAAGCTCCCGGCACCAACCAGCAGCAACCAATTCCTCTGAATGGGAAGGAAATAAAAGCATGCTTAAGTTATTTCTGCAAAAGAGGGAAAAATAATACCTTTTCCTGCTGATGGCACGCTGCTTTGATCTTTACTTTGTAGTTACCATAGTGACAAATAAAAAAAGCATAGGTGGAATAAATTGCTGAAAGTTGACGACATCCTATATATGTGTCTGCAGAGCACGAGCACAGCCTGCGAACATCCCCCAGCTGCTGCAACGCGCACCCAGCACAGGGCTCACGCCGTCTATTTACACTCTGCCTCACCGTAAATGATATTTATGTAGGGCTCCAGCCCAGGAACCTCCATCACTGGGGTTTCAGGGGCTGGAGGTTTTGCTTTGTCTTGCTAAATTCATCCTGGCACATCCTCAGCTGGGATGGGGTGCTGAGGAGGAGCAGCAGTAAAGCAAACACAATACTCTAGAAAAAAAAAAAAAAAAAAAAAAACAAAAAAAAAAAAAATACAGGCTCTGCATTAATGCAGCACCAGGATAAATTAAAAATAGCAAATATACAAAGCCAGTTTTTGCCAAAAAGTTATGTTACCTCCTAATACATGGGTGGGCTTGTTCTTTACCATCGCAGCATCACCACACCAGGGCTCCCCCATCACTCCCAGCCAGAAATTCAGAGCAGTTCCAGCGGACAACACACAGCTCACAGCTAACAGCCAGCCCATCCATTTCTGCTTGGAAAAAGGGGCAGTTTTCAGGAACTGAGTAATTTTATGGGATTTTCATCATCGGAAGGGTGCCTTGCTTCGCTGCTGTTGACACACAGCCCTTAAGACAATCCGTGCCCAACTAGCACATGACATCTGCTGTGTATTTTGCTTGTCGTTTATTTGCCCTAGGTCTGTTGACTCCCTTCCCACACTCCCTGGTAAGCTCTAATGATGTGCGGCGTCTGCTGTTGTGGCCCCATTAAGCGGTGCTAATCTTTGGACAATTATTTGCTGGACTCACCCCGGTGCTGGATGAAGCCGTGCTTTTGCCGCCTGTCACTTATGGATTTCTCCAGGCTGAAGCCTGGCTGCAGGGAACCATCCTGGGAAAATGCCAGGAACATCCCACAGATGCTTCAGATGCTTGTTAGTGGTTAATTAAGCGTCGCTTGTGCAAGGTTGGGTCCTGGTGGTGGGAGAGCCTGCAGGGATGCTTAGGTCACCTCTCCCCATGGGACAGGGGAAGGTTCCCAAGGAGAGATGTTGGGTTTTGGTACCCCACGTGATGCTGTGTTGCAAGACCCCCTCACTAGATTTACATCTAAACCACGCATGGCTTAATTTCAGCCATGATACTTCCAGAATGAGATATTTCACCAAAATGGGCATAGAGCAGGACCAGCACACAAAGGGAGCAGCGTCAACGCTCCCTCCCATCACCGCTCCCATCTCTGCTCTCGTCCTGTGCGTTATTACAACAGGATATGAAAGTGCTGGGGGGGGGGGGGGGGGGGAGAGCAGAGATAGCGCTGCCATTGCACCTCCTGCTTTCATTGCTCGGGATCAAATGCCTTGTGCCCACAGTCGTCTCCAGTCAGACAGGGGCTGGGCCAGCACGGGTCATGATGCTCTCCCACCACAGCAGAAAAGGCAAAAAGAAAGGCAGAAATGGTGCAGAAATATGTGATGGGAGGATAAAGTCAGAGTCCTGATGGAGGAACCCTTGAGGACACCCACATTTGGATGCCCAAGCAGCTCAGGACACTTGGCAAGACTCCCAGAGCATCATTTGGGGGCATTTTCCTTACAGACCCAGGCTGGGGGCTCTTAGGATTACCAGGGGGCTCCTCCAGCCTCGGTTTTGTGCTTGTTTGGCAGCAAGGGGGAAAGAGAGCAGGTGGAGAGAAAGGAATGCTGCCTTGGGGACTCAATCTGATGGGAGAAATAAACCTCAAATCGAGGACAGACCTCGAGATTTTGGATCCCTGTGCTGCTGTGGGTGCTCCTACTGGGGTTCATACCCCAACTACCACTTTTGCCATTAATATTAATTGGATTGGGAAAGGGAATTAAATAGAACGAGGTCTGGATAACCTAGAGCATCAGGAGCTGGGCACCAGCCCGTGGCTGCTGCTCTTTCAACAAAAGCCAAGCAGAAGCATCACCCAAAAATAGGTCTAAAGCTCGGAAAAGGGCAGCAAGCAAGAAGCATCTCCTGCTCGGTGGGGCTCCTGGGCAGGCTGGGGCTCCAGCATCCCTCTGCCTTCTCCTCCCCACCAGCTGCAGGAGAGCTTTGGGGCCTCAGGAGCATCTTTTGCATGCCCAGGGCTTTATTTGCCGGCAGTTATTCATTAAGAGGGATAATGGGAGAATTAGCAGGGAGAAAGGCAACTGGGGAGCAGCAGAGAAAACCCGATCTATTAAAAACACCACGGAGCCTCATTATTCTCACTGGTGTCTGTGCTCCTACAACACAGAAAAAAACATCCCAAAATGTGCACCAAAAATCTCTATGCTTCTTGTGGCCAGGGCAAGGAGGGAAACAAGGGGTGAATACATTAAAACTGGCCCATTCACGTGCGTCCTTATGGCCACAGTTTTGGGGCTGGCATCGCCAGCATCATTTCAAGGTCCAGGAGGAAGAACACAGGGAAGGGACATCGCAAAGCGATGGTGCGTCCCCGAGCCCTCCAGCTCACTCCAACCGCTTCTAAATCAAGCCCAATTATGACAGGTGCAATTTTATCTCTCTGTTTGACTTTTATTGGCATCATAAACAGGCCAGCTGGCACCAGGCTGGCAGCAGTTAGCAGCAAGAGATGCACTGAGATAAATAAAGCCAGAAGAAGTCTTTCTATTCCATGGATGCAACCGACCCCAGCTTGCAAGGATGCTGCTTGGGGTGAAATCAGCACCCGGCTGTTTGTGTGGGGATGGAGCTCATCCAGCATCGCTGCTGGTCCCTTCCCCAGCTTAGGGGGAGCCAGGATTGCAGAAGAAATCTCACTTATTGTCCTCAATACCTTCTTGGCCACCTCTTCCCCATCATCCTGGGCTGGAAAGGGAAGAGCCAAGAGCCCAAGCTGGGGCTCCCCCAGCCCTGGACCGCCACAGATCCTTTCAGCTGCATCAAACCCATCCCATTCTTCCCATATCAGGGACAGGCATGGATCAGCCAAGGAGTGACACGAAGGGAAAGGGTTGTCAGAGCAAGCAGCAACACCCCAAACCCCTGGAGCATCACGGTGGTGGGCAGGGACAGGGGCCAAGCCACATGGGGACGTCACCATGATTTGATTTAACACGCGAGTACCCTACAGAAAGCAACTGGGAAAGGGCTGTCCCCAGCTATTTAGAGCTTTTTAAAAAATAAAAAATAAAAAAATAAAAAAGCAAATAAAAAGCAAACGTAGCAGGATTCGCCCTGTCTACCCAAGCGATACGCTACTCCCAGCAAACCCCCAAGGATGATGAAGTGTCTTGGCCGCCGCGGTAGAGCAGCACAGCAGCTGGTGTGTGGAAAGGAGGAAGAGATTTACTATCCCTGGCACTTCTCTTTCTCTTTCCCCACCCCCCTCTTTCCCCTCCTCCCTCTTTACGATTATTATTACAAAAACTCCTGCACCTCCCCGTGATGCTGCCTTATTAAAAAAAAAAAAAAAAAAAAAGTGACAATTAGTCATTTGAAGAAGCAACAAAGAGATTCAGCGGTGGAGAGGCGCGATTTGAATTTCAATGCTCCATCTGAGGGCTGGGGAGCCGCGGCTGCCAGCCCCCCCCCCCAGTGAGCCCATGGCCACCCGTTTCCACTGCTCGGGGACCCAAATATAGTTCAGAGCCAGCGTCCTGCTCCACCTCCCCAACATTCACCCTGGGTGTCTTCCTCTGTCGGCTTTTGGCACAGGTGCTGCACATAGGATTCTGTGCCATGCATGGATCAGCTCACCCCCTCCTGCAAAACTATTTTTGCTATTCAACGTCACGTGCAGAAGGGATGGGGGACCCCAAAAATCCCCCCTGAGGCACCTTGGATCCAGCAAACCTGACCCAGGGGCTCCTAGCATCTTTTGGGGTCCAGGGATGCAGGCTGGGGCGGGACGGATGCAGCTCTCCCCTCGCCTCTCCATCCCTCCTACTGCAATCCTGCCAGGAGGTTTTTGGGGAAAATTAATTTTGGGGAAAATTTTAGGGAAAATTAGGGAAGGATTTTAGGGAAAATTAAGTTGAAGGAGGCTGGAGTTTTAATATGCTGCATCCCTCCTTTTTCTCATGCCCATACTCTGCCCCCGTTTCACACATCCCCTGGTTTGCTGGGCAAAGCCCCAGAATGGGACCCAAGGGGGTGCAAACCCATCCCCAAAGCCAAAACTCTTTTCACAGAGCAGAACCAGACCTTTTTGGGAGGCTCAAGGGGTGGCTCCAAGCTTCTGGCTCTTATCTCCCTGGACATTTACCATTTTACCAAGGACAGGGATGGAAACGCAGCACCGCGGCTCACGCAGATGAGCGTTATCAGTATTAGCATCCTCTTTTTAGCATAGGTTACAAGTTTTTTTTTCCCCTCTCCACCATCACTGGAGGGGGGAATAAAACCCCATAGGATTTTCCAAAGCTTTTTTTTGCTGGGGGAAGCATGGTGCCACCCTGGTGAGCCAGACATGCAGATGGAGGGACGGCAGGCACAGACAGACACGCTCCTGAGCGCCAGATATAGGAGCCAGCCGAGTGAAAAATGCAAATGCAAAAAAAAAAAATAAAAAAAAATAAAAAAAAAAATCATTGATTATCAAGCAGGAGCTAATTGAGAACATCCCCGGCAGATATCAGAGCCCAGCGTCACGGTGGGTTTCCCTCCCGTGAAAGCCTCCCCCTGTCCCCGCGGCTGGGAGCTGGGGAGATGGAGATGCACGGCGACGTGCTTAGAAGCAAGCCGGCCTCTTTAGCCATGCATGGATGCTGCCAAACAGCCGGTGGGGCAGCCAGACATGAGAAAACAGCGTGTATATAACAAAACCAGGGTGGTTTTTATTTATTTATATATTTATTTGATCAAACACTGAGGTTAAAACTTATGGGATAACACCAAAAAAAAAAAAAAAAAAAAAAAAAGCACCCAAACCATCTCTGGGATCCCCAAACTGAGATCCCCAACACCTCTGCTTGTGGCGACCCCATGGTTTAAATTCAGTCCTTCCCTATGGAAGAAAAGTGCTTTTGGTACTATCATTTTCTAGTTCCCATGTTGTAGGTGAGACTTTGCATTGAGAGGAAAGAGCAGATTGTGGCTTTTAATTAAAAGCTTTGAGCTTTTTCCTGCTTCGAGTTGCACCAGGAGCAATAGCTAAACAACGTTTAGCAGAGAGGAAACAGCACTGACTGCTGCTCTGCTTTAAAAAAAAAAAAAAAAATAAAAAAAATAAAAAAATAGCACAAGCCACAGAACAGGGAGTTCTTCCAACAATCTGTTTTCTGTACCCTGGAAAATAATAGCAACCCATATGGAAAGCCCACACAGCTATTTTCCAGGTGCTTTGTGCCGCGTGAAATCCATGGAATAAATCACCTGGTCTCTGTTTGTTTCTTGCAATTCTTTTTGCCCTCCTGTGCAAGTGAGCATTTTGGTGTGTTTGGGGATTTCCTCACAGTGGGAAAAATCCTGTTTGATATCAGAGGTGTGGGGCAGGAGCGGCTCCCAGCCCAGCTGGTGCTAGAAGCAGTCTAGGGGGGAAATAAAGATGAGAAGTATGTCACAGTCAAATCTGATCATGGGATGGGAAATTAAATGCTTTTTTTTTCCTCAATACTGCTTATTGGAGATATTTATATGGCTCCAGCATCCTGCAAGCATCACAACAGGCCCCTTAGGGAAACTGAGGCATGGGGCTCACTTCATGATGATGGTTTAATTGGATAAATGAAGGGGACCAAAGATATCAGTTATATAGCAAGGAAATATTTCAAAATTCAGCCTCTTATGGGTGCAAGCCCTATGAGCAAGCTCTAAGCTACCCCTGTGCAGGTGGGTTTCATCCCCCACCAGCACTCGCCCGTGCACACAACCAGATCTGTTTTCTGATCAAGGCCTGTTTGAGATGAAGGACACGGCTCGAGGCAGGACGCTGGAATTGGCAGTGCTTTGACATCTCCAGAACACCTTGAAGTCTCACAAATGAAAAGCTGTTTTCGCTCAGAAAGTGCCGAGATGAAGACACGGTGGTGATTGTGTTCTCCTACCTCAGCTCAGAACAAAACTGTTTTTTTTTTTTTTTTTTTTTTCCGGCTAGCGAAACCAACATCTGCTTGTGCACGTGCTCCCTGAATAATCTCCTCTCCTAATCCTCAGGGAGAGCAGAATTCAGCACACCCTTGGCTTGGGAAGGCTTTGGGAACACTCTGCAGCCCACCCAGCCCCACTTGAACATCCAGAAGAAAGCAGAGACTCGGGGGTGCTCAGCACCCAACCCAACATGCCCCCCACAGATCCACAGCCAAGCCTTTTATGCCAAAAGACTCAAAAGCATCATTTTTGGTACCTCCTGATGTGCTGGCATGTAGGGAGACCTCACACCTAGGGTCCTGCAGAGCTCCGGGACGGTTTTAACCAGTGAACGTCCCTCCAAGACAGACAGACAGACCAACAACTCTCCCAAATTTGATGAAAATTGGCCAGAAGAACACCTTCAGCCCAGCTGGGGAGGGACCAGGGATTGGCACTTCACCTTGAATAAGCAACCAGGAGGAAAAACATGAACCTCCTTAAAGGTTGGCAGGTGGATTTGTTTTGGGAAGGTTGGACCTCGTTTTCTGCACAAAGTCCCAGTGGAGGATATGGGCTTGGCCTCCATTGGTGGCCATGCAAGAGACTCCAGCCCAAAACCCATGGCCAAAAGCAGGTTAGGTGGTAGCCATGGTTGTCCAGGGGATGGTGGCTGTCGGAAAAACAGCACTTGACCCGGCAAACGTGGACCCCAAGAGGATGCTTGTCTCCAAGACGACTGTCAAGCTGGCACCACTCAGCTGAATAAAGCCGGCACAGGGCGTGAAGGATTTAATAAAACAAGCTGTTGCATGACAAAGCCCTGAGAGCAATATCCGTATGGTGGCTATTATTAAATAGGAGCAGCCTCCTCTGTTTTGTCCTGCCTGTAGTTTAAATGGATCCTTGTCTATATTTGTCTGGGTGCTTTTGCAGGGGAAAACAAGCCAGTGGCGCATCTTAGCCCCTGGTGAAAGGGACAGCTAAAATTAAAACCAAGGTGCAAGGAAGGGATGAACAGCAGCACGAGGGAGCTGTCCATCTGTCCTTCCCTCCGGCAAAACACCTGCAAAGAGCCGCCTGAGCTCGGGCTGGTGTGCACATTTTGGGGACAAGGCTGGGGCTGTGGGATACGATGTCCTCCTTCTTGAAGGCCATGAAAAATCACCAGGAGCCTCCCAGGTGGGCACAAGACCTGGCACCTCCTTCTTTCCCCTGGCCAGGTCTGGTGCTGTGGAAAGTCCCTGCAGCATCCTGGAGATGTCACCAAGAGGCAGGAGGTATGGTGGAGCTTACCGTAAACTATATCCAACTAATCATTAAAAAATCCTGATTAGCAGCATTGCTATTTCAAAATATAAATATATATATATATTAAAAAATATATAAATAAATATTTTATATAGTTTCTGAACCAACACCACTTTGCTGGGTTGTCTTTGGCCAAGTGTCTTCTCTCCAGTTGCATCCCACCTGATGGGACTTCTCATGCAGGAAGGGAAAGGTTTCACGAAGAGTTTCCCCAAGGCATCTCCATGCTCACCCGGAGGAATTTCTTCCCTTTCTTTTCATGCTTTTCAACCTTCCTGCTCGTCTGTGCAGCTGTTGCTCCAGAGCCCCGCTGGCCAGCATCGTTTGATGCGAGCCGCAGAGCTCCTTCCTCATTAAAAACCAAAGTTCAGAAGTTTAGCACCCAAGGAAAAAAAAAAAAAAAAAAAAAAGGAAAAGAAGAGAAAAACATAAAATAATATAAAAACCCCACTGATTTCCCCAACTTCAAAGTGCTTTTGAAGATGAGCTGGGAGAGCACCGGTGAATTAGGTCCTCTCCCATCTCCCATCCCTCATGGGATGCGGTCAGCCTGCACCAGGAGCTGATGGCACGGTGCTGATGGGAGGTGGTGGCACAGATTTTGCAGAGGGAAAAAACTCACCAACTCTGCCACCAAGGTTTTCATGAGGAATATTGATTGTCAAGGCAGAAGCAGGGCTTCTATTTCTGCTCTGAAGCTCATGGCCTTGTGCCTCAGTTTCCCCATCTGCTGCATGAGCTGCCTCCATAAAGCACCCATGCTTTCTGCCCACCAATGTTAAAAAAGAAAATAAAATAGATTTTCCCCCTAGGTGAAAATTACTTTGCTTCCAGGAGGCAGGATTCACCTTTTACTGGTAATTATGAACAAAGAGCGTCATTTCCTAAATGCCTGCGAGGATGTTAATTAGCAGACAAGTGAGCATTTAGCAATTAAAAGGCATTTGCCCAAGCATTTTGGGTTGTGGGGTCAGGAAATGTTGAGGATCAGACAGAGCTTGTCTTTGGTGTGCAGAGAAACAAAGCAATGACCTTGCAGGCTGGCTCTTCCTTGGGGACAGGTGTCACATCCCCTTGCCCCCCAAACACTGTGCTTTAACAAGGTTGTACCCAAACAAGGTGCAAGGTTCCAACAGGATTGCCTCACTGACCCGAAACCCTACAAAATCCCAAACTCAAAAATTACAGGAGATGGAAAACCAAGAGAAACTCAGTTTTTTGCTTCCAGTTGAGATGGGGACACTTTGGGCACAGCTGTGGGGACATGGACAGGAGCTGGGGATGCTTCCCGTCCCAGAATAGGGATGGTCTGGCAGGAAGGTCTGGAAACGGTACCAGCGATGCCCCAAACCTCCAGGGCAGAGCAAGGACTAAATCCCATCTCCTCCTTCACTTCCCCATCATCCCCTGCACCTCCGGCTCTCAACAGGGATGGTTTTTTGTTTGTTTGTTTGTTTGTTTGTTTTTGATGCAGAGGCTTGACCAAATCAGCCCTGTGGTACTGAAATTCTTCAGATGGGCTCTATGAGAAGAAGAGAAGGCACCAGTGAAAGTCTGGGTCCACACTCATGGAGCAAGCAGCAATGGATATTTCACCCAGGGAGCAAAAACAAAAACACCAAGGAAAAAAATAGATATTTGGGCTGACCCGAGCCAGAAACTTTCACAGGAAGCTTCAGAAAAATTATGAAGAAAAAAATGGGTTAAGTAGAAGCAGAGAGATCTTCTTTGCCTCAGGAAAACGTGCGTTTCTTTGCCCTGGTATGGAGCATGCTATTTCGGGCTTTACATCCTCTGTTTAGGTCCATGCTTGCACTTAAAACAAACAAACAAACAAACAAAAAAAAACTTTAAAAGGCAAAAGTCAAACCAGCTGCTTTTTAAATTGATCAATGTGTCATGATTCCCAAAACAAAACATTTCATCAAAAAGCAAGCAAAAGGGCAAGACGAAAGGTCTCAGAAGTTCCGCCCCAGGGGCTGGGGTTGACCCAGCTCCCCCCTCCTCCACTGTAACATCATTGCCCACACGTTGCACTCACCGAAGAAGCCTCACACACAGCCACAGTAAGGTTCATTGGAGCATCCATCCCCACTGTGGGACCACCCCACAGATTTGGGGTCAGCGTCTCCCTAATCCTGCTCCTTAGCCCATGTGGTCGCTATAATGGACCCACCTCCACCCAACCCCAAGTTTAAAGGGTCTTTATGGTAAGCAAAGCTGAAACCCTCTTAGGAAGGGCCAAGAATATCATCTCTGCTTGATTTGGGGTCAAAGGTGGAAGTCCCCTGCCCTAGAGCAGCTCTGATGGCCTGGGGGTACAACATCCAGGTCCCCCCATTTCACTTGTTTATCAGCAAGTTCTCTCTAGGAAATCTAATCACCATTTCGGAGTTAATTCCTCAAACAAGCCCTTGCAAATCCCTCCATCCAGAAGTTTATTAATATTAGCTGCTCTCAAGCAGGAGCGAATTAAACGCCTTTACCTCCCGTTCACCTTTTTGTTTCTCTTCTCCTTGCCACTCTTAACGGGAGTGATTCAATTAAGGAAGAAATGACTTCCCAATAAAAATCCCTCCTCGCTGCCTCCCTCCTCCTTTCCATCAAGGGCTGGTTGTGTTTAATTGGGGAAATAAGCTCAGCTGGTGGTGCCGATGGGGGTGAGGGAAGGCTGTGATGAGTGCAGGATCTGCGTGGGGCAGATGGGCTCAGTGCATCCCAGAGATGGAGGGCCCACATCCCTGTGATGTGCCAGGGGGAGGTGTCCTGGCCCTGAAGCAGCTGTCCTGGTGCCAAAAGTCTCAGTGATCCTGACTGACATTGCCCCATGGTTGGAAAACACTCAAAGGAGGCTCCAAACTGGGCTGGTAGACAGAAAAATTGGAGATGGAGGCACATTTGCACACAGGACATCACCTGAAGGACAACATTATGGGCATATGATAGTACCTATGGGGTAATGGGGTGGGATGGGGACTACTCCTCTCCCTGGAAATGGAGAAAAAAAAGCAGGGATGAAGCTCTCTGCATCAACATTTTCCTCTCCTTTCCAACAGGAAGAAGCCAACGTGCTCCATGGGGCACATAATCCAGTTAACGGCCCTCCTTGCCTGTTTATCAGCCCCTCCTTGGGCTTTGCTGAAGGGATGGCTGCTCATTAGTGAGGAGTGCTAATTAAGAGAAATGAACCCAATTAGCCGGAGCAGAGTGAGCCACCTCCACCTGCCCATGTGTGTGCAGCAAGCAGCATTCCAGCAGTGGGACAACACCATGATAACTGAGCAGGCTGGGTCCAGATTTGGGGCTCCCCTGCCCCCCCAGGCTGCTCCCACCAGAGACACCTGCCCAGGGAGCATCTTTTTTGGAAATATTTTCAGGGCTTTATGTAAAATATTTGAGGTGGAGACATCATTGCAGGATGGCAGAGCAAGGAGGGTAAAGCGCCTGGCTCAGAAAAACATCAGTCCTGCTCCAAACAAACCAGAGGTGCATTGAGCCAAGTGTGTTACAGCCCAATTTTCTTGTGGTTTGGGTTTTTCTGAGGCTGGAGAGGGAGAGGAAATTAGGCTTAACTGTTTTACAGGTGAGGCACGTTTCCCATCTGCAGCTTTTCCCTTCCCATGCTTGGTGCTGCCCCACGCACCACTGCGCTGAGCCTGACCAGGAAAAGCCACACACAGCCACCCAGGAAGGGCACAGTGACATTAATTAGGTCTGAGGTTTTGTTTGTTATCCATTTTTTCCATTTTGTGAGATTCCTGCAAGTGAGTAATGAGAGAGGGGAGAAAAATAATAGTAACATCTTTCATTCTTCAAGAAAATACCTGGCCAGCTTAACTCACAAACTGTGCTAGCAGAAGACCACATACAACACAGCTCACACCAGAGAGATGGCAGCATTAATTACAAAGGAGAAAAAGACCTCAGGGGTAAGTCCAACGCCCTCACCCCAGTAATGGTACAAGTGAGCTGAGTTAGGTGCATCCTACCCAGCACAAGGGGGCTGCTCCAAGGAGCAGCAGACACAGATAGCAGCAGTTTTAGCAGAAATCTTTATTTTTTTTCCAACCCCCAGCCACACCACTGCAGTCACAGAAAAGCACAGTTGAAAGTATTGCCAAACCTTGACGTGGCTTGCTTTGATTTCTTCAAAACAAAGCGAGGTTTCCGTGAATAAATTAATCCCTTTCTAACAAGGCACTTCTTGTCGAGTCCTCCAACACCCATGACCCAAAATGGAAGATTTACATTTTTATTTCAAGGGGATTCAGTTCCTAATGACCCAAATTTGGAGCTTAATTGTTAGTTTTGACTCACAATGAACAACAAATGGAAGAGGCAGCCACTCTCCTTTCACCTGGTCCCTGCTATCATGCGTTAAGAGAAGAGGAACGTAATATCACATCCAGGTGTGGTCATCAATACCTGGCTACGAAGGAGGACAAGAGGTGTGTAGGGTTATAAGTTGCACAACAAGAGCATAGAAACGCTTTCCTTGGGTTGAAAAAAGTCATTTCTGGTTTTCAGCGTGTTCTGGCACAGTGATGATGAAGGCTGCATCCACATGATGCTGCCTCAGGACCTCCCATCAAGGAGTCCCACTAGTGAACAGCCCATTGCAGAGCAACAGCATGAAAAAAGAACAGGTGATTTGGGGTTTTTGATTGATTAGAAGGCATCAACCAAGTCATGTAGGACAAGCTTGGCCTTGGACCTACCAGGAGGCTTGGCCAGCCCCCAAGAGTGGATGCAGGTGGGAGGAGGAAGGGGAGCATTGAGCCACCAGAGGGTTTTCCAGGCTCTAGATTTCACCTTTAATGTATTTCAGTGCATGATTCAAGCACATTATCTGCATGAAATGCTGCATTAGCATCAAAATGAGGGGAGTTCTGTTCAATATATTAAAGTGTCTCTGATGGGTTTGAAGGTAGCTTAGCGCAAGAGAGGCATTAAGGAAGTAAATGCCACATTTGTATTCAAAAGCGCTTTCTTTTTTCATTTAAAGCCATTGATGTAAGAAGTGGTGCTTAAGACGGCTTATAAAAGCAAGAGTGCATCTTCGCTATGAGACAAAAAGCCGTGTTTATGGGGAATGGTGAAGGAAAGCAAATAGCCCATTTAAAAAATATATTTTCTTCCAGGCTTTGCCATCAGCTGGAGGAGCAGAGGGCAGGCAGGGACAGGGTCTTCCGGTGGCACCACAGCCGAGAGCCATTTTCTTCCCCAGATCTCCCATAATGCTTCTTTTTGTTGTTGTTTTCCTTTTTTTTTTTTTTTCCTTTTTTTTTTTTTTTTTTTTTTTTCCTTTTCAAGCCTGGAATTAGAAGTGTTTTTTCCATGCTGGTGCAGCATTGCTCCAGAGCCTTGGGTGAGCCAGTCCCTCACCTCCCTTCTCCCTAGAAAAAAAATAAAAATTAGTGACCCCAACACCTGGCAAACACCCTGTTTATCCTTTCTTTAAAAATGCTATTTTATTCCAAATTTTGTGACGTATTTTAATTGGGACGTCTTTCAGCTTCAAGCCTTAATTTGAAGCTCAGAAGTTAAAGGCCCGTCGAAGCAAATAGCACTAAATGCCTGCTAGGATGGCTTCAATAGACTTTCACTGAAAATTTTAAGACAACCCAGTTCTGCTTCATAATATTCTTAATCCCCAAAATGCCACTGAAATAAAAATAAAGTCAATTTTTCAGCCAGCACTGAGAAGTTTTGGTCCCACTCTGTGCCGCAGTCCTGCTTAGACCATGATGAATTTTTACTTGCTCTGTTCGTGCCGGACAAGGAGCGTTTTATTTCAAACACTGAGGCTTTTCAGAGCCAGGGTTTTTACTCAATTTGGGGAGATCAAAATGTTTTAGTTTCATTATCTGAAGAAAGCAGAAATTGCACGGAAAGCACTTGGCCAGCCTTAACTCTCCTCATCCATCTTTGCCACCTCCATGGGCAATTAATAATCCCTGTCCTTACAACTGGAGGAAGAGAAGGGTTAAATTAATTGCTTCTGACCGCTTAATGAAGCTGGGAGAGACCCTGGGAAACTTGTCTCGCCACTGCCTGCAAATCAGCTGGAGGAAAAATACACTTTTCCTGGCAAAGGTGCATGGCTTACGGAAATATTTATGCCTCTGGGCTGGCACGGGCGTCCCCATCCAATGCCTTACTGTTGGAGGTCATGGCAATGCAACTGCCTGCAACTTCACCAGCCATGAGGTGAATTAATTTAGGAATATTTCATATTGGAAATGTTCAATCAGGAATGTTTTCTCCAAGAGGAGCAGTGAGCAGCGCAGACAGGGAAAGGTGGGTTTTTAAGAAGTGAAATTTTGGGGCTGTCCAACAGAACACCAGAAAACTTGGACCCCCACCACTGACCACTCGCTTCTGATGTCCCTCCCTGGATAGCCACACCAAGAAAAAAAAAAAAAAAAAAAAAAAAAATTTTTTGCAAATTTTAATAAACTCCTCCACCACCCCACAGAGACAATCAGGCATGCTGGAGGCATTGCTCACGTTCCAGCCCAGCCCCTCCAGGTGAGCCCCCAGTCCACGGCCACCAAACGCAGCCCATCCACGGAGCTGGGGGAACATCCCCCCACCTGGGGACAGCCCCCACATCCCACCCAGGTGCCTTGCTGCCAGCTTTCCTCCCCATCACATCCCTTTTTCTCCCTCCTGCCGGCTGCGGGTTGTGACGGCACGGCTGAAGGGAAGGAAACAATGTAGAGGAAATTGATAAGCATGGCTCGAAAACCAGAGAGAACATTTGCCTGGGAGAAGCTGTGATTAGAACCATGTGCGTGTGTGTGTGTCCTTTGCCAGCGCTCCTAAAAATAGAGCCTGGCTGCACAGACTGTCACACACATGCAGACATGCTCTCGCTGGAGCTATATTTATGGGTTGGAGGCAGCCAGATACCATATACAAGCCATACATCCCCCTCCAGTGCTGGCAGGAAGGGACCTGCCTGAGTCCCCCAGGGGATGTCCCCTGGGGAAATCAAGGCCACCAAAGTATGTGGGGAAAAAAAAAAAAAAAAAAAAAAATCCCTTCTGGAAGCTCCAAGAGACCATCCAAGCCTGAGGCTGGGCATGGATGATGTTGGAAGAAGGAAGGTCCCACAGCTGCTGAGCAGAGAAAAACTGGGGCATGACCTACATCGCCTGGCTCCTCCAGCCCCCGCCGCCTTCGTGAGCCTCGTGATGAAGCAGGGAGGCTTAAAGGGACAAAATTGAGGCATTTCACTCATATTCATGAGGTTTCTGGAGAGGATGTTCGAAGACCGAGGTATTATTATCTACATATGTCTTCTACAGAGGTCAAGTGCAATTAGCATTATTCAGAGCCGTGCAATTAGCATTATCCACAGATATGTATTTCGGGTGGGAAAATAATTGTTTTTCTTCCCAGAGAAATGGTTTCATGCATGGTTTGCTCAGCTATGAGCATTTGGGGCCGATCCCAAAACTGGAGAAGTGCCATTTGCCCTAAGCTCGCCCCTGGAAATGGAGCAAGGGGGAGCAAAGGATGCTTGCACAACTGCAGCTTTTGTTAAAATTGGCCAGTTTTGGACAAACTTGAAGTCTCCACAGATCCAACAGGCCCTGGCACAAGCAGGGGATCCTCATGAAAGGAGCAGGGGTGGATGGCATATGTCTCCTTCACCCCTTGTCCCTTTGGCAAAGGCCAGGCACGTTACAGTGGGTTTCTCCCACAGTTTGCCATTTCCAGACCATTTTTGTGGCAAAACAAAGCTATTTTCCTCGAACAGAGAGTGCCTGCCGCCTTCCAGAACATTTTATCTTCAGCTCCAATATCCTGTTTAATCAGCACACCAGAGCATCACCTTGTGAAATGTCATTAATAGTGGGTGAGAGAGGTGAGCATGAAGACCACGTGCAGGGGATGGGATCGGAGGATAAACCCCCCCCGGGAAGAGTTGCTGCTTGCTGCAAGGACGCCTCTGCTCCATCTCGCATCCCTCCAGCAATACCAAGGGCTCTCCAGCGAGGCTTTACCTGACCTCCAGCAGCATTTTCCTGCCAGTGTCTTGCACAAATCTCATTAAACCCCGAGGTGCTCAGCAGCTCCGTGCATCTTGACGACGGCTCCGTCCTGACCCGACTCTCCCCTGTTGTCTCGGCTGGTTATTGAAGCAAAAATCACAGGGCTGCTCACTCCAAACATGCGGGACTGGGAGCCCAGGCACAAAGAAAGCATTTCTACTCAAAGTCAGGGCACAAAATTGAAAGCAGCAGCGAAAGAGAAGGATCGATTAGGCTTGTTGTGCTGACAGCCACCGGGCTGGACGGCAAGCTGAGGCACCCTGGATCATGCTAATAAATGCAGAGGGGACAGTTCTCATTTGGCTGGGCGAAGATCTAAACTGTACTTGTAAATTAGGACTAGGGCCACTCAGCAAGGCCAGCTCCACAAGCCCCCTTCCTTTGCCCCTCTTGTCCCAAGCCCAAGAGCCTGGGCCAGGTCTCGACCCACCCCGAAGCTCCCTGACTCCCCACAGGACCATTCACAGCAAGCCCACAAGCAGACCATGGAGCTAATGCAGAAATTACATTTCCAAAGCTCTTCTCTCCAGTGCTGGCTCTGCGATAGCATGAAAAAAGTAATTGTGGTCTCTCTGAACCTGAGGTTTGCATGTGCACCTGATGATGCACGTCATGCCTTATGGTCTGCTCAAGAGGTGCTGGAGACACAGCACACTGGGGACTCTGTAGGATGAAGCTCCCCAAGCACAAGAACACTTGGCAGAAAACCAGCACAAACCCCCCAAAACACTGAGTTTAAAAGAGAAAATCACTGTGGGTCCCAGTTGAACTCAGGCTGTCCAAAGCAGGGCTTAGGTGGTGGATTCATCCCAATAAGCCATTTATAGGTGAACAAAGGATTATTTGTGGCAGTTATGGCACAAATCCCAAAGCTGATAGGGGAGCAGAGCCACCCTGTGGGGCATGGTGTGGAGGCACCCAGGACAGCTCAGCACCCTGTTGCAGTGTCAGTAACACTCAGCACCCAAAAAATTTGCTTACAACAAGCAGTGCCAGCCAGAGGTCCTGCACAGGAGACCCCCTCACCCACTCTCCTTTGCACAGCTTCAGTGCTGACCACAGCTTTGCCATTCCTGGCCAAAAGGCACAGCCCTGCCTTTGGCTGGAAAGCTGCTCCTGCTCAGCTGGGGTTCAGAGCACGAGGCTGAAGCATCATCACACAGCCAAGCAATTCGCTGAGATCAGGCTGCTTCTCGTTTTGGGGCAGTTTCAGCCCAATTCAGCCCAGAAGCAGATGCATCAGCATATGAAGCATCAAGGCAAGCAGTAGCTGGGTAGAAATGAGAGGCCAGCAGGTCCAGAGCTGGCTGCCAGCTCCAGGGCAATGCAAAGGGAGCTGCTATGGGGAAGATTGTGAAAGCAAACGCAACCCTAAAAGCCAAGTATATGCTTTATTTTGTGCTTATGTGCTGTGCTCCAGACACAGCTGTGTCAGGCCAAAGGCAGCCCCCAGCTGAGTGCTGCCGCTCCTGCTCAAGCAGTGTTAAAGCTTGGGGAAGCAAAGGGGAGGGTTAGAAACCACCCATGGTGAGCAGAAAGCCCCCGCTTCCCTCCTCCGTGCTCACAGCTTGTTGCTGTGCAACCCCTGAGTTTGGGGATTGCTCTGCAAGTCCAGCTGGCAGTCAGAGAGGTGTCTGGAGGATGAGAAAGGTACTCCTGGTCACAGCTTCTCCCCAGCATCCAAGCCCCAAATCCCTTCTGCTCCCCGCAACATGTGGTGGGCCTCCAGCCCACGGTCAGAGCCCTTGGGGGGTTTAGCCCCAGATCCAGCTCCTCTACCCAGGAGCATCAGGTGAGAGTGTGATGGTTCTCAGCTGCCAGGGCAGCACTTTCACACCATTCACAGAGAGGGAAAAAAAAAAAAAGGCTGGAAAATGCAACACGGATGGACCAGGAGGACACAGGACACAAGTAACCCAATTTCAACAAAGGGTGGAGGAGACCAAACCACCCAGGGCTTTGCAGGGTGAAGCTCCCCAGCTGCAAGAACAGCAGTAGACCATCTGAAGGCAAGCCCATACTGCTCAGCCCCATGGGGCACAGGATCAGGTCAACCCTTTGCCCCATGGGTTAAGGGGAGGCACATAGAAGGACCCAAATAAATACCATCACCTTGGAACAGCCTGGTGAAAAGAGCCCAGGCATGTGTTAACCACGTCCTGAAAAAAAAAAAAAAAAAAAAAAAAAAGAGTAACATCTATTTTTCCAGCAAAGTATGGGAACTCATGTCTGTCTCTGATAAAAGCCCGGGGCACGGAGGAATGACAGAGGTTTCATAGGAGAAGGAAAACTCAGAGCTGCTTTGAGTTTTTTTTTTTGAGTGGTGGATGCTCGTGCCCAGCTCACGCTTCCAGACCCGTCAGCCACCACCCAGCCCTTCCCTGACAGCTGGACCACTGATTCTACGCATCCCGAAATAGCATTCACCAATCAGCACTCCTCACTGTTATTGAAACAATATGGGGCACTAAAAACTCCTGGGGGAGCCCTGCCTGCCCGAGACAAACCATTTAGAGAGAAAAATGTCCAGCTGAGGGCAAAGCTGGTCAGCGCTGCATGATGGGGATATCGGGGTGGGTGGAAGGCAGAGAGGGGAAAGCAGAAGGCAAAGGGGGGACCAGAAGAGGTGGAAGAGGTGGTTTGAAGCCTGAGATACTCAAAGGGCAGGGGGACAGCAGACACCTGCTAGCAGCGATGCCCAGTGTCTGCAGAGAGCCCAGGGCTCAGCCCCCTGGCAGCAAGGAAGTGACCTGGGGAGCATTTCCCCATCATTTTGGTGGCTCTGCTGATACACCTGTCCTCTGCTTGCTCTGGGGCTTAGTCACCATTTATTCCTGTGCCAATATTGTCCTTACATTTAACTAGCTCCATCCCTGGGGTCCCCTTGTCCCCGGGCATCTCCCAATGCCCACAGGCTGCACATCCATGGAGCCTGTGTGAGCAGAGCATTGCCAAGCCCTGTGTGTTTTCCCAGCTAAATAATTCATAACCTCCTTCTCTGATCCTATGAAGAGCCTGGCCAGCAACCAAGGGCTGTGTCCTGGTGGTGGGGGGCCACCCAACAGATCCTCCTCGGATGCACGTGTGGTCCAGAGGAGGACAAGGGAGTTTGGGGTTGGCGTTCGGGTGACTCCCAGCAGAGCACCCCCAGGAGGAGCTGTGGTTTTGAGCTCACCGTGCTCGCTGCTGCCTTTGATCTCTCCTTCATTAGTCTCTCTCCTTTGCTCTTGAGCATAATTAATGCTTCCCTGATCAAAAGCCCCGCCACACTGAGAGCTTTACCGGCTCGTTTTGCTGCATGTTCCCATTAAAAAGGGCTACCGTGCTCGGGCAGAGGGGAGCAATAAGACATCTCCATCTGGAGCCTCAGAAATTGACCCATGATCAGATAACCCAACAGCTGCACAAACAAACAAAAAAAACTCAGTTCGGTCTCTTTAGAGACACCGTGAGATCTTAATGGGCTGCCCCACGTTCTTATGGGGTTGTGGAAAGTGACCCCAAGTGCCAATACCTTGCTCTCAGGTGACCCACAAAGCCCAGCTCCCTCCGTCCTGGTGCTGGCCCCCTGGGGACCATCAACTGCTGCTCACCAGCACCACCAAGCATCACACAGCACCCTTTGGGCTCTCAGCAAGCCCTTTTAAATTTCACTGACAGGAACAAAACCAAAATCACCACTCAAAGCCTGCCCAGGCCTGACCAGAAACACCTTCCCCTGCGACGTCCAGATTTTGACAAACCCCCATTTTCCCCATCCTTCCCCTCCACCTCGGGACAAAAGGAAATGAAAAGATATTTTTGAAAGTTTCTTTTTCTTTCTTTCTTTTTGTGCTTGCATCCCAGCCTTTGCCCCATGCTGCCACCAGCCAAGGTCACCACACCCCGGTGACATTTCCCAGCAGGGGCTGGCTTTGGTCCCTGGCACCAGCAGCCTGGCCAGACGTCGCAAAGTCACATAAGGTGACATTTTTCCAAAGAATTTAACTTGCCCTGATAAAAAAAGGCAGCTCAAATCCTCCTGGCTGTATGGACTCGATAATCTTGAAAGTCTTTTCCAGCCTTGGTGATTCTGTTCTTACAGAGAAATGCTTTCTGGGGAGAACGGGCTGTTTTTGCTGGTTTACAAGAAGATTATTTCCCCAAAACAGCATTTATTTGGGCACAATTTGTGTTGCAGCAGGTTTTACTCCCATTGCAAACAAGGAAGCCAAATGGCTGAAAACCCCACAATGCCAAACCCCAGCACCCCCCTGGAATTTTGGAAATGAGCATTTGCACCCCCCCAAAAATGAAGTATTTTCTTTTTTTCCTCCTGTAGCAGATGCATGCGCCAGGGTACAGCGCAGGGAAAAAGCTTCGTGGGTCAGGGAAATGATAAAAGCCGCACTGTAAAGCAAAGAAAAGGCAAAGAAAGAGCTAAAGGAGATGCAAGGCAGACGCAGAGGAACTTGTATATACAGAAAAAAAAAACAAAGCACAGAAAATAGGCTGCTCCACGCCTGCCTAAACTCACACTGCTAGGATTAAGTCTTACACTGCTTAAAAGCGACTTCTAACATCAGTTAAGAATAGCTTTGAGTCACTCTCAGCTTCAGCGAGGAAGAAAGGTGTCATCTCAATGCCCAGGAGAGCTGTCCCCTTGTTGGAAAAGCCTTTCCCAGGCTGGAAAATTTACCCAGCAATAAGAAAGTGACGGATTTAGAGTCTCTGGAGAGTCTTGTTCCAGGACCAATGTTGATTTCAGGAGCATGGGTTATCCCTCCCCATCAGCGTTATAGCAGGAACCCAAACAATTTCTTAAAATTGTTTCTGGATTTCTGTAACAGCAGAGAGGGAGCAGGAGATGAGGAAAAAAAAAAAAAAAAACAAAAAAAACAAAAAAAAAAACAAACAAAAAAACCACACAGATTGGCTTTCCTGGTGCAATCCTCACCCTGAGCTCACTGCTGGGCACGAATGGCTGCAGTTCTCCTCCCAGCTGGGGATGCACCCCAGCACCAAATAGTTTCAACCATTTTAGACAGGGGGAGACCAGGATATCCCCTTTTTAGGGAATGGGGACTTGCACCCTGGTGAGCAGGTACCTACCTCTGGCTGTGCAAAATTGGGGTGGGTACTGGGGGCAGAGCATCCTTCGGGCACACCTGCACCACCAGCACAGAGCACAGACCCTGTAACAGCACAGGAGGCACTGCCATCCCGTGCAGCTCAGCCCCAGCCAAAGCCAGGGGCATGCCAAGCATGCACACACGTGTGCCTGTGACATGAGTGAGAGCTCAGACACGCTCCAGTGCCGCGTCCCCAGCTCACCCAAACACACAGCACCCTCCCGCGCGCCTGCCCACACGCCTGCAAAGCTGTTTAAACACACCAGGCTATTTTTCCCTGCGAGTTTTAAGGGAAGAAAAATATATATTGCAGTTGCTTCTATACTTAAGCACTTGGCTCTTAGCAAAGAGAGAGAGAGCAAGGCAGATAGCGGTGGGTAATCCAAGCCTTGTAGCAAACACATATGAGTGGGAAAGTTTGAACTCGCGTAACTAAAGCGATGTCTTCTGAAGTTTCAAGCATGGCACAGGCATCTCCCCGTCATCTACGGAGCTAAGAAGGCTTCCAGAAAATTTAAATCTTCCTAACTTGGGAAGGATTAGGCAAACGTTTCACGTTTTCATCGAGTGTATGGCAGCTCACAAGGAGGGACGGATATTCTCTAAGCACGCCCAGAGGAGCCAAGCATGGGGCTATAAGCACTTCCTCATTACATCCTATCCACATAGAGCCCTTACAGAATATTTCAGGAAAAAAAAAAAATCAGTTGTATTTAGGTCTATTTTCACCAAAACTCAAAGGCAACCAGATGCATTTTGTCCAGGCTGCCCCAGCAGGCTCCAGAAAAAGAGGCAGGGCTGGAGCTTGTGCTGAGTGGCTTTGAACCTTGGGAGTGCAGCAAAAACACAATCTCAGGGGCCCTATTTTACACCTGGAAAACCACCACCCCCTCCCCATTTTACATCCCACCCACCTCAATGAGGACAGGGCTTGGAGGGAAGAAGAGATGGGCTGGCCCAGGAGAAGCAGCCCATCTTGTAGCAAGCAGGCTGGCGCGGCCAAAGCAGGAGGAATTCCAAGGTGATACAAGGAGAAGGACCCCTTCCCTGCAAAGGGCAGGGAAAGGACCCCAAAACCACTGTTGTAAGGCACAAGATGGGATCAGAGCCTTCCTGATGCCCACCTTGGCTGGGAGGAAAGCCAACAACAGCTCATGGCATGAGCCAGAGGAGGAATTACGAGAAAGCAGCAAGAAGGGGAAGAAAAAAAAAAAAAAAAAAAAAAGGCAAAACATTAGCTCTTCAAAGTCAACTCCGTAAGGTTTGAAGGAACATGGCCTTAATTTCATCAACTGTGAAAAACCCATTAGCATCTTGCTCGAGTCCATTTAAAATATTCATCTGGAGGATATTTTGTGTGAAAGTGCCTTAAAAGCTGCTGTAAAGAATAAAGAATTAACGCTGGCATTTAAATTCCCCTCCCATGGCAGCCACCTCCCAGCAGGTTTGGCAAAGGTGGCATCTGGGACAACACTGTGGGGTGAGCCAAGGGATGGGACAATCCATGCAAGGAGCCCTTTGCTAGCTTTGAAGGAATAAAGTCCAGAGCAAATTTTGGCTTAAGGTTTTCCGTCCTGGATGTATTTGTGGTCCCCACTGAACTCTCACCACATGGTTCAGGGTCCCCTGCAAACCCAATGCCTTAATCAAGGTACGCGACCTGGGGACAGCCCCATCCTCCTCCCCACCACGCTCCAGAAGATTTGGGGGGAAATTCTTGACTTTATTCCCCCCCCCCCCAAAAAAAAAAACCCACCACATCCACAGTCTGTTTATTTAACAAAACCCAGCTCCACCACAGCGGGGAATTGGAAGGCAAGCAGCTCTCCACCACAGTCCTTGTGATTAACAAAATATATTATTAGCATCCCAAAGCGAGGTTTGCCAGTGCCTATAAATACAAGCCAGCAGTGACTCAGCAAACCCTCAGCTATTTTTTTATTACATATATTTTTAATTATTATTTTTACCCCTGATTTCCCAGGTAGGTGCATCTCGGGGTGCTGGCTCCCAGGGATGCTGCGCGGAGGTCGTCATGGAAACCCAACGCTGCAGAAATCTCAGCCTCTCAGTGAGGAACCCGCACAAAATCCCCCCCAGCCCCAGCCAGGGATGCCGTGGAAAAGGTTGGCAGCATGGGGAGGAGGAAAAATGGGGGGGTTGAGCTTTTTAAAGCTATTCCTGGCTTTTAAAGCCATCCCTGCCATGTGGCAGGGAAGATTCTCTGTTGTCTCATACAAGGCTGTGCTGGGAAGCCTGCAGGCACAAAGCAGATTGAATTCATCTACCCCTCCAAAACAAATGAACAGCAGAAACATTCGGGGTTCCTAATGCTTTTTTCTATATCCCATCACTGGCCTCAGACAGCCCCAAGGTATAAAACTCTCAGATACATCTTCTGTGATTACCAAGCTTAAAGGATTTTTTTCACCTGCCCTGCTAAGCAGGACCCTGGAGCAGAGGCAGGCAAAGTTTTCCAGGAAAAAAAAAAAAAAAATCAGCCCAAAAAAAACACAGAATGCTTGGCAACCCCCAAATTTCCATGCTTTTGTCCAAGTTTCAAAGAGCTCTTTGTGCCTGGAGGATGCCAGCGCTGTTTCACTGCAACATTTCAACAAGCCACCGCCACTGAAAGGAGATTTGCATTTGGAAACTCCCTGCAATTTTGCTTTTCCATTCCTGTTAAATAAAAGGAAAAATCCAGTTTGAAACCAGCTTTGATAGAAATTTCTGTTTTGGCTAACCAGAGGATCGCTGCTCTCTGCTCAGTAGCCAAGGGATGGCTCAGACACCACGGGGATGGGCACTGGCGGGCAGGAAGGAGCAGGAACCAATTTTATCCTTAATATTTCCAATGTTACTGAGGAGAAGGTGGGGGCTGAGAACTGCCCTTTTCATCACACAATTGCTTTTAAAAGCCAAGTCAGGAAAGAAAATGCTCATGGCATGTGGCAGCAGCTGCCCCAGGGGAGCAGCTTCACTTTGGAGAGAAACCACTCAAGTGTACAGAATTTAAATGGGAGGTGATTCCCATTTCTTGCCATACTACAAGGAGTTAGAGGGGAAGAAAAGTTGCCTTTTTTTTTTTTTTTTTTTTTTTTTTTTTTTTAAAGCTTAAGTGAGACACTTCCCACACCCTGGGGATTTGCACTTATTTGTGCTTCTCTATTCAACAAGCAAGGAAACAAATACAACCTGGGGGGAAGCTATCGATGAGCATCAAGAAACCCTTAGCTCAAAGCCATCCCAGCGATGGCCCCATGGGATGCTGGAATGGCTCTTGCAAACCCCCCAGAAATACAAAACCAAGTCACCCAGGGTCTCCAAAACAGCCAGCACATCCCTAAACCCCCTCATTTTGTTCTTCCTATTTATAGCCCTCTCCCCAACCCAGCCACATTGGAGCACCTTCAAGCAGAGCTGGTGCCCACAGAGAAAGGACGAGAGCCAGAAACACAGCTAAGGTCACAACAAAGCTTTTAAAAATGTAAATGAAGCCCAAGGAGCCAGCCTAATCCTGCAAGCAACCCATGGCAATGAGATTAGCCCAAGGTCCCCTTGGCACAGGTCGAGCCCATCTGCTTGGCATTCTCCTCGCAGAAGTCCCTCCAAGGACAGGACCGAGCCCACTGCTCCAAGGACACCTCCCATCACAGCCCTGCTCCAGCACAGTCTCCTGGCAGGAGATGTCAAGCAAAAGGAGGGGAAAAAAAGACATGGCTTGGTGCAAATCAGCATTTTGTTCAGAGAGCGTCACTGCTGATGCTGCATCCCTCGAAGGGAAAGGAAAGTGCAAGGGAAGCTGGAAAACCCGATCCCAGCGCTTGGGGAAAAGGTTTAGTTTTGTTTTCAGTATTCATTTGGGCAGGTTTGGAACAGCTGGTGGAAAAATCCGCCTTGCCAACAGCCCGGGACCACTTCTGGTGCTCCTCTAAGACTAAGTCTTGCCACAGCCCCAGAAAGTCCCCAGTCCCAAAACCAGCTGCTTTGACAAAATATAACTTTTTAAATTCATAATAATTAATAAAGATTCCCACTTAATTAAAGTGTGGTAGCAAACAAGCACCCACCCCAAAAAATACAACCACGTGTAGCTAAGGACAGTAGAATAGGTGCCTTAGTGCCTGACCCCCACAGATACTCTTGGAGACCGAGCTCTGACTATATAATGTATGTAATAATAATATATAAAAAGGCCCTTTATTCACCCCAACCCACAGCCTGCTGCCCAGCAGCCTCCCAGCACCTCCCCTGCTCTCCCAGGGCACCAAAACCCAGAAACCCAAGGGAAAATGAGGCACAGGGCAGTGGTGCAGCTCTGCAGCACCCAAGGTTTTCAGCCCCACACACAGCACCAGAGCCTATTTCTCCACAACAAACACCTCTATCACTCTACCAGAACCAAAATGGGAATTTTTGCATTTTTCTCATCTTTCCACCACTGTTGGGCATCCATCAGTACCAGCCCCTAGCAGGCTCCACTACTCTTGCTGGGGTGATTAACAGCCATCTTGCTAACAAAGCAAAAGTCCATTAAGAGCTCTCTGCTCCCTCCCTGCTTCACTTCATCCTTCAACACAAGCCCTGCATGCTTGCAAATGAGGCCAGAAATCCCCAAAACCCAGGTCCCATAGGGAAGATCCCTTCTCCAGGGTTACTCCACCACTCAGCAGCCCTACAGCTAACACAAAGACAAACTCACCTTACTGAAATAAAAAGCCTCAAACCCCCTTTCTCAGACCCTCCTTTAGGGAGATGCTAGGGTGCCTTGAAGCCTTTTATAGCACCCTCCCCCAGGTGGGCTGCATCTGGGCTGAGCCCAGCCCTGGGTTTGGGGTTAATCTGGGCCATCAGCTGGGGTGGCTCCTTGCTCCACCACCTGCACAAGCCAGTATACGCTGAATTTCCAGCTCTGCATGATGGGATATACAGTTTCCATTGGGATACAAAAGTCACTGCAATAGGGCCTTTAGTTCAGCTTCCCAATTCCAAATCATCCAAGAATGCTTCCACGTCCCATTCCCAACCAAGTGATCCGTTTTAGGGTTCCCACTCATGCTGATGTTCCTTTTTTATGGAAATAATTTTTACCTGCTAGAGGAGAAGTTGACCCCAAACTGCCCAGCTTCAACACAGGCCAAGCATGTTTCCAGCCTCTGAAGTGAGCAAGTCTGTAAACCCAGCACCTCTCAAAACCAACGCTGGTTTGATCATCCACGGGCATCTCCCCCCAGAATCCCTCCCAACCTCATTATCACCCAGGGCAAGGACTTGGACTTCACCCCAGGGGCTCAGCTCTCTCCCCAGTGTCTGTGCCAAGCTTCCTGAACATGTTTTGGTACAGACAGGAGTTTTCAAGCCATGGTTTTTGGCACGAGGATGAAGTCCATGTCAGTGTGAGCATCTGATGGGATTTCTCCCAGGTCCCGCCTGCCCAGGTGCTGGGGAGGTGTGGTGGAGATGGAGCAAGAAGCAGCTTTTGAAGCATTGCCGGGAGCAGAGGCTTCCTAGGGGATTATTTTTGTTCTCTTTTGCTGTTTCTTAACAGATTATCCGCAGGTTTTCCCCCAGCGGCTGGGACCTGAGGCGCTCCCCGGCTCGGCGCTGCCGGCACGCGTTTCTGCATCCCCCATCTCTCCAGGCTGGTCTTCAGGAAGGGGGGGAACCGGCAAACTGCTGGAAAACCAACCGACATTCCAATCAAAATGCAAAAGAAACAGAACGAAGCGGCCCTGAGAAGCAGCACCATTTAATTAGAAATTACATCTGTGCCGGTGAGTCACGGCGGGGAAGCCAGACGTCAGCGAGGGGCACCTGCCAGCAGCGTGACGGTAGCAACCACGACAGTGGCACCACACGGGAGCCTTCGGCCTCGCCGGTGCTGTCACTGCGGTTTTTGAGGCAGAACAGATGGCCGGACAGCCGGACAACCACGGCTTCAGCTTGGGGGGGGTCGGACCCCGACCCAAAGTTCCCTGGGCATCAGGAGAGCACCCAAAGCAGCACCCGGAGCTGGGGTTTGGCAGGAGCTGGGCTCGCAGAGCTCGGTGATGGATGAGCCCCCCCCCACACCCCATCAAGCCCATCACTGGGATGACTCTTTCACACCGAGGACATGTATTTTTTTTTTTTTTTCATTTTTAGCCATTTCTACCAAAACCTCCCCCAAAACACGTAGTGTAACGGGGTGTGTTTCCCACCCTAACAGCCCCCCGACTCACCCGGGCTGAGGACAAGCATCGACCCCCCAACCCCGGCCCCGCCCCAGTTTGCCCCCCCCTCCTTCACCCCCCCCCCCCTCCCCCCACATTTTAAAGGCTTCCCCGGCTCCTTTAAGCCCCCCCCGCCCGCCGAGGCTCGGCCCCTTTCTCTGACACAGCAGCCGCCGGGGCGAGCCGAGCCGGGAGCCGCGGGGAGGCTGCGGCCGGGGCCGGGGCCGGGCGCCCACCGCCGCTCCCCCCCCGCCCCATGGCTCTGCCCGGGGCGCCGGGAGCCGCCCGCCCCCCTCCGCCCCCCCGGAGCCCAGGGGGCGGCCGGCCCTGAACCGGCACCGCCGCCGCCGGTCGGTCCCGGGGGGGAACGGGGATGGAGGATGCGGGGAGCGGGGAGGGAGGATGCGGGGAGGGAGGGTGAAGGATGAAGGGATGGAGGATGAGGGGATGAAGGATGAAGGATGAGGGGACCGGGAATGGAGGATGCGAGGAGCAGGGGTTTGGGTACCAGGGATTCCAGTACCAGGGCTGGAGGATGCGGGTGCCACGGATGCAGGGACCACGGATGCCGGTAGCAGGGATGCGGGTACCATGGCTGGAGGATGCGGGTGCCGGGTCTGGAGGATGCAATCACGTCGTTCCCCACCCTGCTCGCACCCCCCGGGCTGACGGGGTGCCCCCCCCCCCCGCCACTCCGCCTCCTCCTCCGCTGCCTTCCTCCACCTCCCGAGGGAAGGGTGGGGGGCATTTGGGGGCAAAGGGGGTGCCCCCGCATTCCTCAGATGAGGCTTGGACCCTCTGGGGAAAAGGGGGCTCTGGCTGCCCCCCCTTAAAGCGGAGGGGTCCCAAGGGACGTGTTCCCCCCCCTGCCCTGCAGGTAACATCTCACCCCTTCCGACAGCAGCCTTGGGAAGGTGGCCCCCGGCACCACGCAGAAACCCTGAGGGAGAAGGAAGAGGAGGAAGAGGAGGAGGAGGAGGGGGAGGAAGGAAGACAAAAATAAATAATAATAATAATAATAAAAGAACAAGGAAGAGCTTGGACCGGAGCCAGGAGTGGGGAAAGGGCAATCTGGACCCGGCTGCCCTCTCACCGCCGTGCCGGTAAGTTCCCGGGTTGTACGTCTGTCCGTCCGTCTGTCCACCGGGACCCCAGGCTGCGGGTCTCAAAGCGAGGGGGAGAAGGCGGGGGGGTTGTTGTGCAGAGTCCCCCTCCCGCCCCCCGCCAAGCTTTCTGTCTCTGCAAGGGCTGGCTCGCTCACGCTGTCTGTCCATCCGTCTGTCCCTGCAGGAGGGGACCCCAGGGACACGCGGACCCGGCCCGGAGCCCCCAACAGCGCCCTGCCGAGGAGCCAGCGAGGGCCCAGCGCGAGGGTCGGCATCGCTCCTGGGGGGGGCACCCAGCCCCGCATCGCCCTCCCCGGCCCCGGCGAGCAGGAAAAGCGCCAGCCGCTGGATTTTCGCTTCCTGGGACATCCAAGGGACTCTTCCTCCTCCTCCATGCCCCCCCCGTGCCTGCCCGGGGCCGCCGGCTGAGCCCCCTCGGCGCCCCGCCCGGCCCCGCATGCTGCGCCCCGACCCTGGAGCAGCCCCCGGCAGCCCCGGCGCTCCCCGCCGAGGCCCGGAGCCCCCCGAAAAGAGCCTCGGTGGCGGGGAGGGGAGGCGAGCTGGGACTCCTTCGGGGCGTTAAGATGGTGAAAGCTCCCCGGCCGAGAGGGGCTGCGCGGACGCCAGGCCACCGGGTTAGGGGGGAGCAGGATGGACAGAGCCCTCGGGGCCGGGAGCCGAGGCCGGTAGGGAAGGATGGACTCGCAGAGCTGCCGGGACAGGCAGCCCAGTGACCCCCCCGGCAGCAGCAGCAGCAGCAGCAACTGTAGCAGCGGCAAAAGCGACGGCGAGAGGGAGAGGATCCGCAGCCGGATGAAAATGGTCATCGGGCAGCTGGAAGGCATCCTGCAGGAGCTCAAGGAGGTCGCCAAGGAGCTCCGGGAGGTAGGAGAGCGATGGGGAGAGGACCGCGGGTGGGAGCCGACACCGGGCACCCCCTGCCATCCCCCCCCTTCCCGTCCCAGCCTGAAGCACGGGCACCCTGCCCCCACCAGCCTCACCTCCAAAGAAATGGGGGGAAATAGGCTGTATTTGGTGAAATTGCTCTTGACCTTGATGCTGAGGCTCGCTGCATGCTCAGAGGCACGGCAGCGGTTTCGGGGGTTTAATTGTGCTCCGGGTGGCGGGGACGTGGCTGGGAGCCGGGGACGTCTCTGTGGCTGCCCGTTGCGTGGTGGCCTCGAGCACGGCGGGGTAGCTTGCTTTTGGGATGGGGCAGTTGTGCCATTGGGGTGGTCGGGTCGTTTCTGGGAGGTGGGGGAGAGCCATGTCCCTGCGGGCCGTGCTCAGGAAAGTGACATCTCCCAGCCCGAAGCATCCCCTGAAAGCCCCGCTGTCCATTCTGGGGCTGCTCTGCTTGGTTTGTGGGGTTTTAGGGGAGGTTGTCCCCCAAGGGACACCACATCCCACCACACCACCCCATTGGGGCCCTCGTCCCTTCAGCAGGCAGCACACAGAGCGAAGAAGGGCCCCTGGTTCCTGCAGCTCCCGCGGGGTAGCCCCAAACCCCTTTTGACAAATCCCTGACGGATTAAAAATAGTAATAATAATAATAATCAGGAGGCAGAGCTATTTTCCATTTAGCCTGAGCTCACTTCACACTCCTCCAGGAGCTTAAAGAGGCCTTGAAAAGGAGGCTGATGGCAATTCATGCCCACTTCAGTGCCCCTTTCGCAAAGTTCATGGATTTAGGGCCAAGAGAGACCACCACGAGCACCCGAGCGTCCTTCCTGAGCCCTCCAGAGCTTAACTCTTTGGTCCCCATCCGCCTCTTGGGGCTGGAAGACCCCCAGCATCTTGGCAGCATCCTCGGGAAGCTGCCCAAGCCAGGCTGGACCAGCACGTGGAAGAGGGGAAGGGGAAGGGAAGAGGGGAAAAGGTCCTGGGGAGAAGTGTCATGGCTGGGAGGTGACTCTGGGGGGGAGCCGGCATGTCCTGAGGCACCGGGGATGTCCCACGGGAGGGCCCTTTGCAGCACGGGGCAACGTGGCCTCAAAATCCTCTCCACAAAGGGGTGTTAAACGTTGACCCTTCTTAACAAGTCTTCCAGCAGAACCACGCGACCCTACAGCAAGGGGTTGAGTGCCTAAAAAGTGGTGTAAAACTCAATAAGAGCTGGAGCTAAAGCACACCAAGGCTCACCCAGCAGCTCTGGAAGAGCAGAGCTCTGGTGTTCCCATTCCCCCACGGCCATGCCGGCGTTGCCCTGCAAAACCCAACAAAGCGATGGGCCAGGGCCAGGAGGAGCCTGATGAGATGGGGACAAGGAGGGCAGGGGACGTATCATGAGTCCCTAGGGGTGCACACCAAGCCACCAGGTCTACAGCCAGCCATGGGGCTTTGGGGACCCCCACCCTCTCCTCCTCCTGCATCCATCCCCTCCTCTTGGGGCTTTGCTGGGTGGTTGGGGCACAGGGCTGTCCCCAGCCCTGCTCACTCCTCGCTCCCCCAAGTGTTCCTCACCTGAAGGCTGTCGTTCCAGATGTCCATTGTATCCAGGATGCTGTTTTACCAGCCTCTGTGCTCCCACTCTCCCTCCCTCTTTCCTTTTGTGTATATAATTATTCCCCAGCACTCCACGACAGGGCTGTATTATGTGCGGGGAAAATTATTATTAAATCTCTGCCTGAAATCGCACGCTGGAAGTAAAAATCACGCAGGAGGCCAGGACCAAAGGTGCTTCCGCTGAGCGGGATCCGCATCCTCCACCCCTGGTACCTGCATCCTCCATCTGTCCCTGGTATCCACATCCTCCTTCCCTGGTACCCAAATCCTTCATCCCATCTCTTGTACCCACATCCTTCATCCCTGGTACCCTCATCCTCCATCCTTGGTACTCAAATCCTCCATTCCTGGTACCTGCATCCCCAGTTCCCACATTCTCCATCCCCAAGCCCCAAAATCCCACGGCTAGTGCCCTGTCAGCCCCATGCTCCCCTCTGGGTGTAGCAGTGGGTGCCAGCACACTAGCAGGTGACACCAGGACGTCCCCTGGCATTCCCTCTGCGGGAGGAAGACCTGCAGCGCAACCCTTCCGCTAACGAATACCTTCATGATGTCGTAATCAATAGGTGATTAGCTGGGATTGCTTTGGGAAGTTCACGGTGAGAGAAGGCGGCTCGTTATTCTAGCAACATGTTTAGAGAGGCATGCGATGATTTTGAACTATTTAGCGGCTGATGATGCAGCAAATGGCCCAGCGATGCTCCATCCGCTGGACAGACAGCAGGGCTTGCTCGTTCATACGTGTCAGCTTGGGGAGAGGCCCCCTAACCCAGGTTCTCCTCGCTTGCTTGCAAGCAAACTCCAATGAATCATTTATTTGCTGTTAAATATTTACCTTCCCCTTGCCGAGAAGTGTTTGGTGGGATGCGGGAAGGTCCCACCCCTGGGAAAGTCAGGCTGAAGGGTCATGGGGGCTGCCGGAGGCTTTGGGGCTGCTCCTTTTCCTGGCAAAGGGATTGCTTTTCAAGGCAATGGTGGCAAAATCCTCAGGGATGTTTTGGAGCAGTGGCACAGTTTTGGGAACAGGGAGCAAAACCCACGGCTTGCCCTGGGAGTTGGTGCTTGGGGCTAGGAAAGCCACAAAGCCAGACCCTGTCAGCGAACCCAAAACTCCCCACCGCCCCCCGCTTTGATCCCACCGCCGCTCCGCTTCAAAGGCTGCGAGGCAGGGGCCTCTGGATCACTTTGATCCCCAGCATCTCCCAGCCCTGCTCCCATCCACCCTCTCCTAGAGATGTGTCGCCCATCACCTCGCTGCTTCTTCCCACGAAGCCTTTGAAGTCCCCTCTCGTCCTCCCACCCCGTCTGCCGCCTCCCCAGCACCTTGGCCGAGAAATTCCCTCCTGAACAAGAAGCAGCACAGCCAAAATGCCGAAACGCCAGCCGCCGAGCCAGGGCGTGATTTGCAGGCGAGCTGATTACCCAAACTATTTAAAATGAAGCAAAACAATGGTGCTCCAGATGTGCAACATCTGCCTTGGCAGGTATCCAGCTGGGGAGGGGAACACCCAGCCAGGGGCACACAGGATTTTAGCTAAAGAGCTCCCGGAGCCGTCCTTGGGTGCAGGGACCACACATGAGCCCCCAGGGGGGAGGGGGGAGCACCCAGTGCTCCCAGTTGGGTGACTGGTGGTGGCTGTTCCCATGCTGGTCCTGCAGGCTGGGTCTGTCCCATTTATTTGCTTTAGGATGTTTAGCCCAAGTGTCAGGTTTGGGAACATGCAGGCTGCTGAGGTTTTGTTTTTTTGGGGGGGAGGGGTGAAAGCCTCTTTGGGGGGGGGGATAAGCTCCATCCATTTTAGCTGAAAAAAATAAGAAAAATCCTGCTTTTTGCAACAAAGTGGGACCTACAGGTGAGGGAGGAGGAGGGCACACCCCCTCCTGGCACCCCTGTGGCTCATGCTGGGGACACCCTGACCCCCTCAGCCACTCGCAGCCCCCAGGGCCACCCATCACAGGGGTCTCTCCAGAACTCCCACCCCATGCAGAGCAGTGGGGTCTGGTCCATCCCTCCCTCCCCATCGCTCCCATCCCAGCTTGCCGTGCTAAAAGGCTTTGGCAGCCAGATGTGGTAGAGAGGGGGGGGGGAAAGACCAAATCCTGCTTTACATGTAAATCCTCAGCAGGTAGCGAGCAGCACAGAGGTATTTAACACACCCCCCCACCGCCCATTTAAAATAGAAAGTGCAGGGAAGGGTGCTCCTAAAAATAGAGTGAGCGTGGCTGGTGTGACACTAATCCCACCAAGGAGCGGGGGGGAAGGCGGGGATGTGGCTCCTCCCGGCACCCAGGTGCCAGCAGCCCCCCGAGGGTCCCAGGGGTGGGTGATGATGAGGAGGAGCTGGGACCCCCTGGGCTGGGGAGGATGCACTCGCCCTGGAGCTGGTGCTGTGCTCGCAGCCTCCAGGAAAACGGAGGTGATCTCATTTTAGCCAAGGGTTTCGGTGAGATCATTTTCTGCCTTATTAAAAAATAATAATAGCTGGGTGTTTCCCAGGGACGGCTCTTTTCCTGCCCTTTTTCCTTCTTCTTTGTCATTACTGACAAGGAAGAGGTCACATAGGCCTTTTTTTCACCCTTTCTCACCCAAAGGAGAAAAAGAAAATAAAAAGCAAGTTGGTGGCACTCTGGGGACAGCAGCGATCCCCTTTTCTCATCCAAGAAGTTTCTTGCTGCTGCAGCTCCAGCCGGGGGTCCCAGCCTGCTCTCAGCATCCTCCAGAGACAAGGCGTGGTCAAGGAGGCAATAAAAGAGGTCTGGGCTCCTGGTCAAGGGCTGAAAGCCTGGGGAAGGCCCCTTGCTTTCTGCTGGTGGCAATCAGATGCGCTCCACCTGGCTCTACCCCACTCTGGGGACCCAAAGACCCTCTGGGGGGCAAGGCCGTGACATAGGGCTGGGGTCCAACCTGGAAGCAGGGTGGGGGATGACCTACAAGGGGTCTATCCAGGAGGCAAGTACCCACAGCATATAGGGCTGGGGACAAGGACCTGCACAGCTCCACATTGAGCTGGGGTGGGCTCCTGGGCCATGAGCAGGGCAGGATGGGGGGGTCCAGGTGGGGCCGATTGGGGCCGTTTCGTTGCCACCACATCCAGCACACCCCCAGGCTGCATCTTCCTGGTCGGACCTCAGGCAGGGTCTCACCATTCCCATGGGCTTCCTGATCCAGCCCTGTCACCCTGAGCCAAATCCCTGGGTACACCAGGCTGCGTTTTGTCCTCCAGAATGGCCCTGGGCTGTTGGGTGCTGGTTTACGGTGCATTTATGGTATTTTATAGGGTTTTCCCTAAAGTGCTGCATGCTGGCATTTAACACAGGGGTGAGGATGCACAGAGCAAGGGCATGGGATGAAGGTCAGGGAGAAGCCTCTGCAGTGAAGATGGGATGGGGGGGGTCTAAGCCTAAGGACTTGATTTCCTCCAAAAGTGCTCAAAAACAGGATAATGGCAGCAAAATCACAGAATCACAGAATCCTCGAGCTTGGAAAAGACCTTCAAGATCAGAAACGATGGAGGGCTGGCTTAGCGTTGCAATTAATTATTCTTGGTGGATGAGGAGGTCCCTTGGGTGTGATGCTGGTGGAGACAGAGCAGATTTGTGGTGGTTTGCGGAGTGTTTTTGGTGGTGTGTGGATTTTTGGTTTCAGTGTGGACTGCAAGGTGCCAGGAGGTTGCTCATTTATTTGCCTTCCCATCCTTGTTTTGGGAAGCTCATGGTTTATTTTCACGAGGAAAGGACATGTGGAAGGGCAGGGGAAGGAAAAGAAAGGGGAGAGCAGAGCAATCCTGATATATAGCCATGGAAATGACACAGAAAGGGACGTGCCTGGGTGCCAGCCCCTTTACCACGGCAGCACAGTGTAGGTTCTGTCCCCTGCGGCACACTGGGGACACCTCCCTGTCCCCAAGCCACCATGGCCCAGCTGGTCCTTGGTATAAAAAACTCCTTGGAAGGGATGGTGGATTCGGGAACAAGCCTGGGAGCATCCATCACACAACCTGGGGACAGCCCTGCCTCAGTTTCCCCACCTGCGGAGCTGAGATCTGGGGGGCAAAGGAGGTGGCGGTCACTGGCGGCTCCTCATGGCTGGCTGTGAAGGGACTAAGGGATGCCCCGTGCATGGGGATTTGGGGTTCCTGCTTCCTCCTGCCCCCGGTGTTGGGTGGGGGACAGGGGGCCTCAGCCCAAAGCGGCCATGAGTTGGGCTGGGGCAGGTCCTGGCTGTGGTTGGGTGCAGTTGGGTGGGCTTCACCTGTCTGTCTGTCTGCCCAGCCATCCGTCTGTCCGCCCGCAGGTGGTGAGCCAGATCGACCGTCTGACGTCCGACTTCGAGTTCGAGCTGGAGCCGGATGACTGGACAACGGCGACGGCCAGCAGCACCTCCAGCAGCGAGAAAGGGGGCACCGCCTTCGAGCTGGGACCCCTCGACTTCGCTGCCGCCGACATCCTCTCCGACAGCTGGGAGTTCTGCTCCTTCCTCGACGCCTCCACCCCCTCCGACCAAGGGGACGGCCCCGAGCCCTCCCGTCCGCAGCCGCCGCCGTGCCGCCAGCCCGACTACCGGCTGATGAATGGCGGCGTCCCCATCGCCAACGGGCCCCGGGGGGGGACCCCGGACTCCTCCAGCGAGGAGGCGTTCGGTGCCCACCACAGGGGTCCCCACCAGCGGCCGGCCGGCACGCGGGAGCGGGTCCGCTTCAGCGACAAGGTGCTGTACCACGCGCTGTGCTGCGACGACGACGACGACGGGGATGGCGCCGATGAAGGCTCCCCGGGCGAGGATTGCGGCGAGGAGCCCGGCCGCAAGGCGACCTCGAGGCATCCCCCTGGGGGCGGTGGCGGGGGCCCGGTGGCGGCCCGGCGGCCGACGAGGAACAGCAGCACACAGACTGTGGCCGACAAAAGCACCCAGACGGTGCTGCCTTACATCAGGCAGAAAAGCAAAAGGAAAAACTGACGCCGGCTCCCGAGCAGGTTGGGGTCGGCCGAGGGTTGGGTTGGGTGGGTGGGGAGCCTGGGAAGGGTCAGAAGTATATATATATATATATAAATATATATTTAAATACATCGCTACTACGAATAAAATTGAGATGAAAAGGTGGCAGAGAAGGAAAACGTCCAACTACCTACCCGTCGTTTTTGAGGCTCAGGGAATTTTAAACTGTTTTGTGGACGGAGGATGCAGCTCAATAAACTGTTCGTCATGGAGAAATGCCAACTATAACATATATATATCCGATGTATATATGTGCCCAGAGAGGGAAGCCTCTCCTGGGGATGTGGGGACACTGGAGGGGTTGGTGGCAGGGCTGGGGAGGGCAAAGATCCCTCCCTGGGGTGTTTTATCCCCATTTGCCAAAGGCGTTTGCTGGAAAATACAAGGAGCTAGTGCAATCTTGTTGCAGGTTTTCTCAGAAAGTGCTATAAATTCACCCAAAATCATAGCCTGATGCTCTTCCCTTTTATCAGCAGGGAAAACAGGGAAAAGAAAAAAAGAAAAAAAGAGAGAGAGAGAAGCCACAGACAGTTTTTAGGGGAATGGCAATGACAGGTTTTGGAGACCCTCATGGCATCACCTGGGAATGCAGTGCAAGGCAAAGCTGTATTTCTGATAATATTTTGTCAGCAACTTTTATAATTATTTCTGATGCTAACAAACCAGAACCTGCCCACAGAAGGGAATCTACCCCCATTAGCTGGAAGGAGTTTAAATCCCTTTTAAAGGGCTTTTAGGCATTTTGTTTTAGTTTTTAGGACTTTTTCTCCACTGCAGCTGCATCAGCATCACCTCCCTCTGCATCTCCCCGTGACCCCAGGGCTAGGACCCCAAGACAATTTTATTTTCACAAATAAGGACATCAGGGTTTGGGACGTCCCTGTCCCACGTGCCAGAGAAGGGACAGCCACCACCATGGGGAGACGTGGGATGGGACAGCTCCTCTTTGTTCCCTCCATTACTCTGCATGTCAACAGATGGTTATTTATTTTTACGAGCTGCTTTTACAGCCAGGCCCCATTGGATAGGTGTGATTAATAGAGGCAGCTTTGTTCTTTAATAACTTCTGGAGAAAGACGTCAGGAGGGGCACGAGGCAAAAATTCAGAGCAGCCCAAGCTGCAGGCGGTGACCTTGTGCTCCTCTGCATGCCCAGAAACCAGCACAAAGGGGTTTGGCTGGTATTATTTAGAAGGAAAACCTGCTTAGGTGGGTTTGGGGGTGAAATTCAAAAGGAGGATAGGGGTTAATATTAATAGAATGTTAATTATTTACATCCATCAGCCCACAACAAAAACTGCTCAAACTGACTCCAAACCAGCCCCAGACACCCAGGGAAGGCCAGGATGGGGGCATCCCTCCCCGTTCCCTGTTCCCAAGCCTTTCTCAGCCCCCCAAAACACATCAGGAAAGCCCCAAACAGTGCCCGGTGTCTCACGAGAGCCGGCGAAGGAAGGGGCAAAGGGCTCGTGTTTCCTCCAGAAGCAATAAAGAAACAATCAGCAAATAAAACGAGGACACGACCCGGAGCGGCGGCTCCGGCTGCTCCGCGCCCCGGGGATGAGATGCGACAGCTTTGCTAATTTTTGCCCTTTCCTCGCCTGCTGGCGGGTACCGTGCCGGCGTTTGGCACGGTTTGATGGGTTTTGAAGCGGAATTTCAGCTTTGCATGAGAATCAGCTGCCTCCAACTGGGGCCAGTGAGCAAAGCGGGTTCCTCGCTTCCACCATCCTTGGGGGAAAATGCACAGAAAAGGGGTTACCTGGGGAGGAGGTCGGGGAAAGTAAAAGCAAAATGAAGCCAGGTTCCCCAGGAGCTGTGACAATGCCTGCATCCCAAACACCCTGCGAGGCTCTCGGCTGCTCCATCTCCTGTAAAAGCCCAGGAACTCTTCATGCTGGGGGAGCCCATATGCCCCCAGCTGCCTTCCCCCTGCCTGGGTGGCCCCCTCTTTGCCTTGGTGGTCCCCAGGAAATGTGCATCGCTTGGGGCCGGGTGCTAGCCGTGGCTGGAAGACAAATGCTTTGTTTTTCCAAGGGAGAGGCTATGCTTCCTGCCTCTGCAAATGTACAGCATCTTGTCTTATTTGTTCCTTGCTGTTCCACAGCTGAATTACTGCAAGTAATGTACCAGTGCCTCGTGCAATGCTTCTTCTTTATAACCACGCAGTCAGCTCGACTTCAGGCTCTCCTTTCGGATTTCAGGGCCAGCCGGGAGCTGTTTCCACCTCGGGATGCTGAGGCTCTTCCCTCCTCATCCTCGCCTATCCAGCCCTGTGGCACTCCGCGCAATAAAAGGACGCTGCGGGGCAGGAGCATCCCCAAAAGCACGGCTGTGTCCTCCCCAGCCTGATTTCGCTCTGCAGTGCAGTGAGCGGGGGGTCGCATCCTCCCTGGCTCTGCTTATCTCCAGCAACGCTTCCACTGTGTGCTCTGGAGCTGGATAACTGCCTGGAGGAGGTTATCTCCTTGCAGAATGCTTGCAGCAGGAAAATACATTGCTCACAAAAGCTTCCACCCCACCCCCCAGATTGTTCCTATCTCTCTCCCTGGGTTGTTATCGCTGAGCCCTCCTGGTGCCATGGGATGGAGATGCGAGAACCAAGCCTGGCTCTCCAGATCCTGCCTGCTCCACTGGGAGAAGGGAAGGTGGGCTTGGGGAGGTGGGAAGGAGCCAGCCCACCGCCCCCAGGGAGGGACGACAGGGGCAGCTGGTGGCAATAGGAAGCCCAGTGCATTGGGCGAGGCAGTGAGGACAAAGCAGGTCCAAGTCTCAGTGGGAATAAAAGGGTAGGATCAACCCAGTGTCAATGGGACATGGATGTAGAGGTACACACGGCCTGTTATCCTTCCGGGGCTGGGATCAAAAGGATTCAGGTCTGGTCCTCTGGTGGCCGTGGCTGGGCTTGACCTGGATGCAGCTCTTGGTATCCCAACAAGTAACACACGTCTATCGTGGTAGGAACTGCCTCTTGCTGCATGGTGGCTGGGTGCTCTCCCACCACTGGGTGGCAGTGGGTGCCCACACACATGCATGTGCATGTGCCACCATCCCAGTCCTCATTGTCCCTTCTGCACCCTCCCAGGGCATGGGGACCATGGTGATGGTGCCCCTGGTGCTCCCTGGTGGCCCCGTGTCACGTCACCTCTGTGGTTGCCATCTTCCCTTGCGTAACCCATTGTGGACATGGGGATGCCACAAAGCATCCTCCCCAAACACAGCCGGAAAGAGAGGATTTGAGGCCAAAAACGTCTCTTAGACCCCATGTCCCATACGTAGCAGCAGCTCTTTGGGTCTTGTCCCCACCGCGGGATGGAGGCTGCTTGGATGAAGTTTCAGCACCCACACCAGGCTCCTACACTCATCATCCTTGGGGACAAGTTGCTCAAAGCACCAATTCCTCTTCACAAACATCCCCCCGATGGGGACAGCAGCTGCTGGTGACCCCTCAGCAGAGCCCCAGGACCCATCTGTCCCCCCAGGGCTTTCATAGTGGCCGCAGGACCTGGCCAAGCCTGCAAAAATGCAGCAGCGCCAGAGCAGCCCTGGAGGTGCTTGTAAGACAAGGGATGACATGCTTGATGGGACTTCTTAATTAGCTCTCACTAAGCCAAAATGTACCGGGGCTCCCCTGGCAGAACAGCGTCAGACAAAACATTAATCACGCTCCAAATAAATAATTAAAATGTTGTGGCTCTTGGAAGGAAAAATAATAATAATAATGCTCAGGGAAAATGAAAGCTGTTGGCTTTGATGCCATGGCCCTGGGCACAAGTGGGGCTGTGTCCCCAAGGCCACCTGTGCCAGGAGGGATTTCGTGTTCAGCCAAGTCCACAGCCAAAGTCCCAGGGTGTCAGAGCTCCCAAGATCCTACATTGGTGGTAGAACACATCCCTACCTCAGCTCTGCATTAAAATGTGAATTTTTAGCAACCATCTCCCATGGCTCCAAATGCTGGATGTGACTCGGGCAGTGTCCTGGGATGTTATCCGTGGTCACTGCTAAATTTCATGCTCTGGTGGGTGGGAAAACCACCATGGGAAAACCCCTTCGTGCATCACTTAGGGAGCACTTTGGGGAGAGAAAAAAAAAAAAAAGGCTCAAAAAGAAGAAAGCTCTCCTTCCCAATCCCCTTTTCGCCCGAGATGGAGATGATTGCTCAGTGCGAGCAATGCGGAGCTTAAATTATGCATGGGGCCATTGGGATGGAGGTAGAGGGTTTGGGAAGATCTGATCCCATCCCCATTTACAGCCTGAAGCCTCATGGGTGGGCAGCATCCCTGGCCTTCCTCCTCCTCCTCCTCCTCCTCCTCTTCCTCTTCCTCCTCCTCCTCTCCCTGAAGCCCTGGTTTCAGCCATTCTCTGGGTTTCAAAGCAGCCAAGGCAGCCCTGGTTTGTCCCCGTTGATTTTGGGTTACGTAGGGTGCAGGGGACACCCACGCAGCTGCCCAGGTCCGCCAAACCCATTTTATTACATTAATATTTGCTGGTAATGAAGTTAGATAGCACTTGGAACCCCAATCAAATTAGGAAAGCTATAATGAACAAGAAGTGGTGCATTAATTCATTAGCGGGGAATTACACTAAATTATCTCGGCAAATACGGCAAAACTTTAATTTACCAGAGGTGTTTTCAAATGGCTTCTGCTCCTTCGCATCCATTTCCATCACGGCACATTTTTTTTAAGGCAGGGAAAACAAGAGAAGTGAATTAACTCCAGCTCCTTGGGGAGATGCTGCTATCTCACAGACGGTAACGGATACCCACAGGAGACATTGGGAACTCTGCTTTTCTTCCCCTTCCCCAGATCTGTGTGGGGAAAATGGATATTATTTACAACAAAGAACCCGACTTCACCTTTGCAAGGATTCAGGCTAACATTCTGCTTTGCTAATCACCACGGAAAGGGGGAAAGAAGGAAAAAATAACGTGTAGCAATTTACTTGAACACATGCAGGCGGAGCATTAATAATGTACATCTTTGGGAAACTAGCCCTGATACAGGGCTGCCAATTTGTGCTTTAAAGCATAAATTCAGGCATTAAAGCATAAATCTGGGCATCTGAGCTTTGAGCCTTCCTAGAGGATGTGGGATGCAGAGGGGTGAGGAAGGACACAACTCGCATGACCTCCTCAGCCTGGAGCAGCTTGAGAAATAAAGACAGATGAAAACACAAGAGGGCATTTTCCCTGCTTTTTTACTTTATTTATTTATTATTATTATTTTAAGGGGTTTCCCACGTGCTCACAAGGCTCCAGAGGGTGCCAACCAAGCGCCACCTCCGTGGTGTGACAGCATGGCTAAAGCCTCTGAGATGCAGCCAAAGCACAGCCAAAAAAGTAGGGTCCTGCTTCTGCCCCCCACTTCTTCTGGGATGAGGTCCAGAGGGTGCTTTGGGCCAAAATAGTGCTAGAAAGTCCTTGGGATGTGCAGCTGCCTGTGGGGCTCACTCCAACCCCACAAACCACTGTGACCTCCATCGATTTTGTGTATAAGTCATGAGGCAGGCAGCTTGGGGCTGAGAGGGGAGGCTTGTTCCTTAGAAATGTAGTTGGGTTTCTTTTTTAAAAAACAAACACACACTCAATTCTCATTGCATCACATGTCCTTGCTTAAAAAAAAAAAAAAAAAAAAAAAAAAAAAAAAAAAGCACAGCACCATGAGGTGGAGGATAAGTGTGTGCCATGGTCAGAGAAGGATGTCTGCCAACCCAAAGCCTGTGGGTGCTGTGGTGAGAATACAGAAGGGCTAAAGTGAACATTTCTTCCTTTCCCTTGTTTTTCCTTCCTCTGTTGGATGCTGCATCTCCCAGAGCCTCTCCAGCCTACCAGATCCTCTCACAGTCTCCCCAAAATCCACCCCCTAGGGACACAGCCCTGCACCACAACTTCCAAATGCACCCAGACCCACCATCATCTTGCAGCAGCAAGGTCCCTTTCCTGGGAAAGTCTTCAATTAATTATTTTTACAGCCTTTAATTAGCCTTGCTATGGTCCATGCCCAGAGAGGGACATTTTGGAGCAGCTACTCCAGATGGAGTTTACACTCACACCACTTCCACAGGGCGGTGCAACTCTCCAAATGAACATTGGCAGCAGCTCATTTTTTACCTTTAAATCCTTGTAAGTGCTACCTGATGTTCTTCTGTGTAGTAAATTATTTTTTCTTTTAATTAATTACCTTGAAGACCACTTAGAGCTTATCACCAGCATCTCCATACAACGTGGCACTTAGAGCAAGTGGGAGACACCAGTGAATAACTGCACTGCATCCTCATTCCCATTATTAATTCCCACAAATTGATTGTTCTGCCAGCATCTGCAGCTTTCTAATTAAGTCTTTACTCAGGTGCTCTTGCGTACAAGGGAAATGAAAGCTAATAAAGCCCAGAAGCAGCAGATAGGTGGCTGGGGAGGGATGTGGCACTCATGAGGCCAGGAAAAAGGCATTGCATCTCCACCAGCAGCATCTTAGAGACGCACACTCTTCGCAGAGGGGGAAAAATTCCAGTGCAATTGGATTTATACCACAATTAATCAGATTAGAAAGCAGTCTCTGGGTCTTACACTAAGCAAGGAGCAGGTAGGAAGCAAGAAGTTATTTGCAATGTGCTTTGCTCTTCGGAGCTCAGCTAGTTAGGGAGCAGACATGCAGGGACAGCCTGCTACCTGCCCTCCTGCAGCCAGGGAATGGTTTTTCCTCCCCCTAGTAAGTTGTAGGGAAAGTTTTTTAAATTAATAATAGAGAAATAATAGGCATGCTAAGTCAAAATGTTAATAAAATAAAACAGACAGAGGCTGGCAAGGTGGAAGCTGACTGCTTGAAGCAGCAGCAACTGAGGTGCAGTCCCTTCATTGCTCAGAACAGGGCCAGCAGGAGAGGTTTTTTGGCGGTTTTGCTCATTTTTGGTGATTTTGCACTTTTGGGAGAGGTTTTTGTTCCTGCTACAGGCAGGTCTAGAGAGAGGATCTGAACCCAGAGGGATGCAACACAGCTCAGAGCCCCCAGTCAGGCTCTGCCTCTCCTTACCCCTTGCTCAGCCTCCCCTGCTGCCAACGCCAGCACCACCAGCCCAGGTAGTCCTCACATGCTCCCTGTACCTGCTTTTACCCAACAGGCAACCACAGACTTGCACCGCAACTGGAGAGGAGGTTCATGCTTAAGCAGCCAAAAACTGGCTAGATCTCCCCCATTTCCTAGTCTGGGGGGTGAAGGCTCTAAAAAGGTGAGGTGAAGTCTTCTGCTGGTGGCTGCCTTACTAGAGGAGCACCGGGTCTCATGGAAAACCCCATGGCATCAGACAACAGTGACAGGAGCAGCAGCCTGCACATTTCCTTAGAGGATGGGAAGAAGGTAGTTTTAGAGTTGAGTGAGAAGCCTCAAGAAAGATAAGTGGCATGAAGAGGTCCTCCTGTAAAGGCCAGCCTCCAGCTCCTGCCCAGAGGACAAGGCCAGTTTCCATGCCCCTAGGAGGACCATTGGTATCCCATTGGTCTGCCCTGAGCATCACAGCCTGGCCATGCACACTCAGCACAGCCTCACATCCCATGTCATCATCTGAAGATAAAAAATAAAAAAAAAAAAAAAAAGGAAAAGGGGTTTTCAACTCCTGTACAAAGTAGGTTGTGTATAAAACATGAAGGCTGATGGCCTGATCTAGGAGAATCTCAGCCTCCCCCAAAAGCTTACATGGCTGCCTCATTTTTCCGCCTGATTATTTCAGCTCAGCTACATAATTCATTAAAAAAAAAAAAAAAGCCATAACCAGAAAACATCTTTCCCAAGCACACTGTCCCCAGGCTTTCAAATCCAGCTCATTTGGGGCTGGGGTTCCTGCTTCACACCCTGCAGAGCCCATGGAGCACAAGTGCCAAGCTCATCACTCTGTGCAAACAGGATCATTCCCCTGACAAGGGAGGTTGCATAAGGGTGTTAGAGAAGGCTCATTTGCAGAGATGTAGCCCTGCTCAGGCTTTGTTTGAGGTTTGTAAGGAGAATTGGCAGCACTAGACTGCAGCCTAATGGCTAGGGGATTGCAACCCAAGGGCTTAAGGGCAAAAGAAATATTCCAGCATTCAGCTGCCTAGCTGAGGCAATGCCTTTAATCAGCAGCAGCTTTCAGAAGGCACTAGCAAAAGGAAAGGACCAAAAGCCAAGAACTGGAGCTGCAGGCATCGCTCTCAGCCTCACTGCTTTGCCCCTTTGTAGTCTCTCCCTAGGGCCAGGAGCAGTTTGCTCCGCTCGGAGGGGGCTGCTGCTGCTCAGGGATGAAAAGCAGCTCTCTGCAGGAGGCAACAGACTGGTCTGATCCCACAGTCTGATCCCATCCCTGCTTCAGTGGTGGCTTCCCATGAGCTCGTGGCCACCCCTCAAGCTGCCTCACCTGGTTCCTGAGCACAGCCCCACATGCCATCCTATCAGGTCAGGAGCTGACTGCTGTCCCTCCTCACCAAGAGCACAAAGGGAGGACAGAAACTTTTTTTTTTTTTATTAGGAACAGGGAGTTACAATGACATTCCCAGAGGGCAACTGCACTTTCTGCACATGAGAAATATTCCAAGGGCAGTTAAGCTCAGCACAGCAGCTGCTGCGAACATGACGACTTGGACCAGCGTAGGAAGTCCTTCAGCAGCACCTAGAAGAGAAAAAGTCCCCTTACTACACATTTTATGGCCTTCCACCATCTGGCAGTGGCACAACATGCAGGTAGTATGGGGGTAAAAAAAAAAGCCCCCCAGAGAGTTATCTCAGCAGTTACACCAGAGAATCCATCTAGGCATGAAATCATGGAGGAATTCATGATTAGATCAACCTGGAGTCACCTTCAGAGAGGTGAAGGCATGACCACACAGACACATACCCTGCGGTGCCCTCCCTGCTGGCACAAGCCGTCCTGAGGCACTCCGTAACCCCTGAGCTGGGTCAAGGATTAACAGTGGTCCAAGTGAGACTTCAGCCTCTGCTCCTCTTGAGGACCCACCTAAGAAGAGATGTGTATGAGTGAGCTGGCAGGAGAGGCGATTCCTGATCCATTGGGATTTCAGGGCTTACAGCAAGGTGGTTTCATTTAACTTTATGCAAAAGGGACAATTATTTGCATAAGGACAGCAGAGAACAGCCAAGCTCATCCCTGAGAGATGACAACTCAGACCTTCCAGCATCTCAGCCACCCCAGCTGGGGATGTCACCAAATTAGGGCGATGTTTTGGGGCACACCAAGCCCTACCTTGCCTGGAAGAGAGGTCTCTCCTCAAGCGCCTCCCTGGCCACCTGGCCAGGGGATTATTTCTCCGGGAGTAGCCTCCGTACAGCGCACAGTTGCCCGTCTCGCAGCAGCTGCAGATGTCCCCAGTGCCCTCCACGGGAGCCCAGCTGGAACAGAGCCACCCATTAGCCTTCTCCTCTGGGCTGCCCCCTGCCCAAGCCCACCAGGTACTCACAGGCTGCTGGCTTTGTTGAAGGAACAGGCCTTGTTCAGTGGGTTTGGGGCCTGGTCAGCCGGGGAGACCTTCAGGTGGCAGGTGATGTAGATCTAGAAGGGAAATTAAGCCAAAATACCCAGGTTGGGTTGATTTTTTTTTTTTTCCAGATAGAACAGCACTGCTCTTGTGCAGGCATGGCCAGGGGGTCAGACACATCTCACCAGGTTCCTGTCATCTCCTGCAAACTTGAAAGCATCGACCACAAACTGCAGTGTTTCCTGCCTTGGCCGCGGGGACACAAAGGCTGAGGTGGAGTCATCAGCTCTCCCATCCACCAAACACCTGGACAGGGGGCAGAAGTCAGGGACATCCCAAGGAGCTACAGCACCACCACGCAGACCATGCTGCCCCCCCCCCCCCCCCCCCCCTTACCCGCTGAGGTCAATCAAAGCATAGCGGGGTGAGGAGCTCCGGTCCGCACTCAGAGTTGCCACACAGTCCTCCACAAAGAGTCGCAGGGGCACATGGCCCCCCACCATCACATCAGCCTGGAGGTGCAGGCTTTCCCCCAGTTGGAAGCCGTTGGAGAGCCTCTCGGAGCTCCAGTCATCTGGAAGGCACAGTTGAAGCCACAGGTTGCTTTGGCAAAAAGCACACTTGCCCACCCTTCCTCTTGGGATGTCCTAACTGACCAGCAACCCCATATGCCCCTCCTGTAAGGTATGGAGTAACCCAGCCCCCAGTTTTTTTGGGGGATCTCGGCATTCATGGCCAGGAGCAGGTATCAGAGGGGGCACCCACCACTCATGAGGCGCAGGGAGAACACCAGCTTCTCTTCCCCTGACAGCGTGGAGTGGAAGGGAGCCCAGGTAGGCCGGACAGCATTGCTGCTCACGTTGCTCTTCCTAAAAGCAGAGATGTGTCAGCAGAGATGCCACCACCACTCTTAGAGCAGAGACATGGCCCCATAGGCTCACCTGGGGTAGTGACATTCAATAGGAACCACAGCTGGGCTGGTTCTTACAATGACTGCATTGCCAGCAGGAGTGGGTTTGTAGAACAAGTTTGTTTTGTAGATCAAGGAGTCTGGGGTCATCTGGAAGGGACATGGGAGAGCTGATAAGTCAGCAAAACAAATGGGTCAGTCCAAACCTCAGCACTGTCAGGCACCCAGCACCAGGACCTGCAGCTCCACTAGCCTGTCCTCCACATTCAGGATGCCATGAATGTTTGGGCTGGCATCTCAGCACCTGAGAATAAGGCTGACCTCATAAGAGGTCAGTCCTGAGGGCTACCATCCCAAGAAGTGCCCACATCAGCTGTGCAAGGGCTGTAGAACAAAAGGCCTGAAGCCTCCTTCCTCTTAAGTAAATGGGAGCACATCAACTCTTCTGGCTCTTGAAGAGATAGAAGAAAAACACTACAAGCCTTGCTTGCCATTCAGTGGATTCACTGAGAGAACAAGGACAGCATGCATACTCCCAAAACCAGCCCTACAATGGTCACAAGGCACTTCACTCAAGAGCTGCTGTTAGCAGATGTACCCCTCACCCCAAACCCAACCCTTGGCATTACCTTTACTGTATCATTTCTAGAACTGAGCCATTCCCAGGAAGAATTAGGCAGCATGTTACTACTTACTAGTTCCAAATAACCCCCATTTAATCACCCCAGTGTGGATCAAAGCCCGTTAGCCCACTACCCAAGCAGCAGCACCAGGGATGGAGCAGCCCCTCACCCTAGCACCCCACCTCACCTCTAGGGTGCTGCCACACTCGTGCAGCCCAGCCACAAAGGTCACCGTGTTCTCAGCAGCATTTTGGGCCGTGGCTGGACAGGCAGCTGTGCCCAGAGTCAGGTCCACAGCCCGGACCAGGCGGCCGGTGCCAAAGAGGTCCCGGTGCACTGTGAGCACCACCTGCGCCTCTTGGCACTTCACTGCCACAGGGTGCAGGGGGGCAGCAGCCTGGAGCTGGGAGACATCCACCCATGCCCATGGGGAGGGCTGGGAGAAGAAAGGCGCCTGGGGCCATCTCCACGAAGAGTCCCCTCGGACCCTCAAGATGCCTGAGTCCCTTGAAGAGAGATCCCAGGGGCTGTAAGATGCTGCTTCAACCAGTGCCCAGCACAGCAGAGCAATACCCAAGCTGCTTCCAGACCCCATCCTGAGCCTGACAAAACCAGCAGATAGAGAAGGTGCTGCTCAGGAGCCTCTTATACCAACTCCCTGAAGAGCAGACAGGATGCACCTGGGCCTCCACCCAGCCCTTGGAGCACCCAGGGACAACCCAGGTCAATGAGACCCAGCTGTGACACCCCTCCCTCGAGGGACAGGGGGGAAAATCTCCCTGACCCCACACCTGGAATTGCCCCAGAGCACTGTCCCTCGTCTTCCTGCCTTGCCTAGTGGGGGTGGCATCAGGCACTTGTTTGGGGACAAGAGGTCACCATGGTAGGAAAACAGACAGAGGGCTAACGTGGTGGGGACATATTGCATCACACCGTATTTCCATGGACCACAGGTTTTGCTGACCTCCTGAGCATCCCTGATACCAGAGAGCAGCAGAATCAAGCCCAGGGGTGGCAACAAGACAGGATCTAGGGCCAGCAGCCCCCGTGGCCTCAGCATCCCTTGTGCCTGTGCCTGTGTCCCCTTCCCTATGGCTGAGCTGGAGCCAGCGTTGGCCACTGGTGTGCCAAGGGCTCGGTCACCATCCCACAAATATTCCCATCTCCTGCATATCAGATTCCCCAAAACCCATGGTGTGGTGCACTGCTCGAGGTGGTACTTTCAGATGCAGAGAGGACTTTCAGAGCTCCTTCAGATGCCAAATCCACCTGGGCTCTGGCCTGTGCATGCTGGAAATCTGTCCGTGCTCGATTTCATGGGTATCTGCACTGGGTAATTGTATGTCAAGTAATGAAGGCATCATAACCAGCTTATTTGCATAGAAAGCAGAGGTACAAAAGCCGATCTTCCCATAATAGCAGCTGATAAGTGAATGGCAGGCATAATCAAGAGATTAATTGGCCCTCATGTGTTAATTATACTAATTGGCACAGCTGCTTGTGCGTACAGTAGGATGACTAATGGCTGTACATGGCTGTGCTGGGCGGAGGGGCTGGGGTCATGTGAAGTTGGTGGCAGTGGGGTCTCTTTGGCGTGGGGACAATGCCCTGGTGCTGAAAAAGCCGGGGGGCAGTTCTTAACACAAGTGGTTGTGTTCACGGTGTGTTTCAACAAGAGCATTGCATGCATGCCCCATAACGTGGGTTTTATGGGATGAAGCATCTTCGGCCCCTCTGTGGGGTGGGTTTGGGGTTACACGTGCTGCATGACCTAGGGGGAGGCAGCCAAATCCCAGCAGTGCCCACCTTTGCTGCAGACCCATGCATTACACATCTGCTGTGGTCTCCCCGAAGCATGGATAGTTTTATGAGTGATGAATAAATGATACAACAAGAAAAACCTCTCTGGCAGCTCAGGCTCTCTTTATTAATTCAGCAAGCAGTGGGTCATCTCCAAGCCCAGCTCATGCCCTGCGCTCGCTCGGTGGAGGGGAGATTGATGAGCCTTAAACATTGCCAGATAAGCATTCAATTCCCCGATTAATACAGTATTTAACACTCCAGTGAAAAAAAGTGGAGTTTCCAGGAGCTGGGGTGGGAAAGGCTGAATCTGATGGGTGGGAATGGTTTTTATTCTCATTTGGGAGATGAGATCAATAGGCAGAAAAAAAAAAAAAAGAAAAAAAAAAAAAAAAAAGAAAAAAAAAGGAAAAAACAACCACACATAAAAATAAAACACATCGAGGAAAACACATCCACCACCTCCCAGCAACATCCATCACTGTGATCTGCATTTAATGGCTCTGAAGGAATAACCCTTCCCATCCCTGGCTATAGATCCTCTCTGGTGGTGAAGGACACCGGGGGACATTGGCTTTCTCTTCGCATACACTGGATGTCCTTGCCTGGGCTTGGAAGAGCTCGGAACAAACCGTGCTAAGGTTGGCAAGAAGGGAAAAGCCCCGGGTTGGGTGGGCACCATCCTTTCCCTTCAGCCCTTCAGGGAGGGATGGGGGCACCCAGCTTGGCCGTGTGCCGCAGAGAGCATCAGCACCTGCGTTTTCCCTGAGACTGGAGAATGATTTCGTGCATGGAAAAGAACTGCACCGTCAGCACTTCTTCTCTCCATGGCTCATCCGTTGGTTTGCCAGGGTGCTTTTTTCACTGGAGTGTTAAATACTGTATTAATCGGGGAATTGAATGCTCATCAGGCGACGCTTTAGCGAATTCTACTTACCTGAGACAGCACATGCTTCTCCAAGGCTCATTGAGCAACAACAACCTCTCCGTGCCTCCCGCCCCGAGAAAATGATGCCATCACCCTGTCTGCAGCCCAGATCCTGCTGGCGAGAGCATTGCCCAGGGATTTGGCTCCCGGTCACAACATGGCATTAAAAAGGCACCTGAGCCACCCCATTAGCACCCTTCCTCACCCTCATCCGTCCCAAAAGGAAACAAGCTCCCGGGTACATGTGGGAAAAAAGGGTGAATGCGCTCCGGGTTTGAAAATGAATGCCAGGTAGGGGCTTGTAAGAAATTCCCCCGTTTCATTTCAAATCTCTCTTCTGAGTCACCGAGATAAATGCTCTTTCTGCTTCAGATCGCGTCTAACTGCTGATGGATAAATTGCTCAAGTTGCCCGTGACAAATCACGCTGGATAGCCAAGTCTGTAATTAAAACATCTCTCAGCCCCTCGGTTCACTCTGACATATCGGGACCAGATGCGCTGTGGCAGCAGGGAATAACCCGTCCGGGACTCGGCTCCAAAAAATGGGTCCCAGGAGAGAGCAACTGGCTCTGAAAATACCAACTCCTCGTTAAAAATAGCAGTGCTTTGGAAATGCCACTTTTTAATGCCCACTGAAAGGATTTAGATACCAGGCACGAGTTCTTCAAAGCCTTTTTCTGCCTGAGAAGACGCTTGCGAGTGCACGGGCATGGTTTTTGGAATAGGTGGAGGAGGATGGCTTTGAGTTGGTTTCAACTTCCACATTTATTCCCCAAGCAGAGCTTCTCATCAGGAGGAAAACGAAAGGGAACTGAAACAAAATGTGGCCGTATGGAACATGTGGGCTCAAAGGGCAAGGCCATTTAGGATGGGATGAAACACCCTCTTTCACACCAAAAGAGCATTTTGTTCAGGTGTTTGTAAGAAAATGGGAGCCACCAGGTAACAAGCATCATGGATTTCAGATGGATTTATTTATTTTTCTGGATGCTGCTTAGCCAGGAGTCGAACAAAGGTGGAAAGTGATTTTAAAACCCCTCTGCTTCCATCTGCTCTCATCCTTGACCTTGGGGCTTTGCTCCTCACCTTCAGCAGCTGGCTGGGAGGAAAGTCCAGGCTCCTGGAGCAGAGACCCAGGAGCTGAGCAGATCTTTAGGGGAACAAGAAACAAATGTGCTTGCATTATGGCACAGGGGGGTCCTAACACATCCCCTTTACTCTCTGTGCAGTGGCTCCCATGGGGAATTACAGAGCAGCTGATGCTGGAAATCACCTCCAGAGACCATTTAGTCCAAATCTCTGAGTTCACCTCATGACAAGCGCCATGGAGGCATCACCGCATCCCATCCCATTAACCTGCAACTGGCTGTTTGCATCCCCCCTCTATAATTAAATCCACAGGAGAAGCTGGTGGTGGTGGGAGCACGCATGCTGGTGGAGCTATCTCGGGATCTTTAAAAACCATGAAGGTCCCGAGCTTCAGGACGACTCGTCCCATCACTCATCAGCGCCGGGCAGGGAGGGTTAATGGCTTTATTCCCCCAGCCCAGCGTCTGGGTGCTAACTAATATTAATGGTACCTCCTGGCACCTCGTTAAAAATTGCACTAGTGCTTAATTCAGGCTGTACATCATGGCCCCTAAATGAAATAACCATCCATCCCCTCCCTAATACGAGTTTGATACCGGCACGCTTTAACTTGTCTCGCTTTTAGAAATATTTTTCTATTAAAATGCAGCGCCTGGCTGCACGCCCGGGAAGGACAGCTAAAAATAATCCTTGCTGGCTGCAGCGGGCTGAAGAAGACCCCTTCCCCTGGCAGCTCGTGATCAAACCCCACCGACGGATGGGGTTAAACAGCAGCCTGAAGTTCAGGGGTATTTCATACGACTGGTACAAAGACGCCGATGGCCCCTTTGGGATTTTGCACCTTCTTTTGCTACTCTAGGTATGGAAATAAAGAGGAGTTACTGCGGCAGGGCTCATCAGCTGGTGATGGATGATGCCACCATGGCAGCAGGAGACAGAGCCAAAGCAAAGCTCAGGTCCAAAATATGCATGCATTAATTTGAGCATCCATAAAGAAGCCCATCAAGGATGGAGCACCGTGCAAGGTCTTGTAGGGTCAGCCCAGGCCACCAAACACCCTGGGAACACATCACAGATGGGGATGGACATCAGGGGTTTCCTCTTGCAGTGCTGAATCTCATAAAATCAACCCAAAAATGTAATGCATGGTATGAAGCAGCTCATCCTATGATGAACTGAATGATAACTGAAGCCTGTTATCCTACAGGTCGGTGTCCTTCGTCCCTTAGACCTCCTCCACCACCAAAATTGGCCCTTGTGTCCTCTGGTGACTCTAGAAACAGTGTGAGCCATCGATGATTTGGGAAGGAAAAAGGGGCTTCAAGGTAGGAAACAACCTGAGTTCATCCTCACTCCTTTTTTCTCGTCTAGTAACACACAGCCTTCAGCCACCTCTGAAAATACAAGAACGGGGAAAAGCTGCACCCTCGAGCCCAGAAACCATCATCCAAAACGACCCACGAGTTTATTTGTCAAGGCACGAAACCCTCCAGATCCTTGGATTTTAAATAAAAATGATAACCAACAGAGACCCATCGCTGGACCCAGGGACACACCACGAGCAAACCCATTTCTCGGCCTGCGTTCGTCACCCACACTTGGCACTGGGGTGCCCCTTCCCGCAGCCATCCAAGCGGGTGGTTTTACCCAAATTGAGTGAAACAAGCATTATTTCCAGCACAAACACTCAGGGCACCGAGGATGCTAAGGCGCTTTGCAGGGCTTTAGCGCACCCCCTGCGTGCCCCCGAGTTATTGTTTAATATTAATCAGGCAATAGACACATTGGTCCAGCTGGGGATGAGCACCTGTCACATACCCCATGGATGCACAAACATCTCTTAAAAACTAGATTTTGGTGGTGTTTTTTTTTGTTGTTGTTGTTTTTTTCCCTTAAAAACAAGACTGGGGTGTTTTCTCCAGCATCCCTGGGCTGAACCCAGGTTTTGTGGGTGGCATTAACTCCTTGCCCCTTGCTAAAACCCCCTGCCTCTGCCACCCACTGCCTTCCAACACCTCCAAAATAAAAAAAGGCATCACACAGCACAGCCCTTGTTATTCCCTGAGCCCTGCCTCTGGCTGCAGGGTCGGGACAGGGAGAAGACTCACCCCCCCGAAAAATCCTCTGTGTTAATTCGAAGCACGGGATAACCATGCGTTTAAGGCAAGAATAAAAGTCCGGTTGGAACTGCAGTGGTGCAAGGTGAAAAAAAAAACTAAAATAATTGTCCTAATGTGCCTCTGGAATGATGCTCCCCCCGGGGGCTCAGCCCGGCGCTCCCTAGGGATGAGGATGGACAGACAGACACCCAACGACCCCACGCAGGACACGATGTGCCAGGTCCCTCTGGAGGTGGCTTTGGGGGCTCGCTGGGGGTAAAGGGAGGCGCAGCCTCTCTCCAGCCCCGGGGTGCCCCAAAAACGCGGCCGGCGCGAGAAGAGGGGGACGGCACCCGGAGCAGCGGTGGCTGAGGGTCGGGGTGTCCCTGTCCCTCCGAGGTGTCCTGGGTTTGTCACCGCAGGGTGGTGCGGGGCACAGGGTGCTGCCTGGAGCTGTCCCAGCTCGCGTCAATCAATTTCTTGCTCGTTATCTAGGGAGGGAGAAAAAATAAAGGAAGAAATTAAAATTGGTAATAAAATTTTAAATACTAATAAGAATAATCCACAGATATGGAGTTGGAAGTGGTCGCCCACATCTGCAGAGACCCAAATTCTTGGGAAGGGCCTGGACAAGGCTGTTCTCAGCCTGGGCTAGAGCAGAAGGGAAAGCTGGGGACGCAGCCCCCTGCGCTGCTCCCCTCCAATTCCCACAGTCCCAGAACCCTGAGGACTAAAAACAGCTTTGGGTGCAAAGATTTGGATGCCTGAATGTATCTCACACCAGGAAAACTCCCAACGTGCGAGGAAAACCTGAACAGGAGACAAAACTTTCTCAGAAGCATCTTATAGCTGAGCAAACAGCGCATCAAAGCCGTTGCTCACATCACTTCATCTCCGGCTGGGAAATACAAGCATCGGTCAGGGCGGCCCAAACCAGAGCGCTGCTTGATAGAAGCAATCTGGGGAAATTTGATCAATCTACAGCAAATGGAAAATTTAAAAAAATAAAAATCCTTCATCCCAAGCTGACTGGCTTGTGGAGAAATAGTTACTATTGCATCGAGCCAGCTCGAGTCCCCTCCAGCGGGCTCCTGGAGCAGGGGATAAGGACACCCAGCGGATGCGCTCACCTGCTTTGTCTTCTGTGCTCTTCAGCGGCTGCAGAGCTGCAAAAAGCAAAACCAGCACAAGGTCAGCTTGTGTGGAACAGCCTCAGACCCCCAGCCCCTTTCCTTTGGCAGTTTGGGAGCAGAACAGATTAACAGGGAGATGGAGGGACTGAAGGTGGCTGTCCCCCAGTCCCGTTCTCAGCATGGTGCTGGGAGCACTGGGAACAGCCCTGCAGCCATGAAACAGCACCCACCTGTCTTGGGTTCTTCCCCATCCTCGTCCTGCTCCTCTGTCCCTACAAAACAGCAACCAGGAGAGTGTGAAGCACCTGCAGACCCCCCCCCAAAGCCCATTGGGCTCGGTGGACGTGCCTCCATCCCTGGCTGCACATCCTAGGCACTGCCAAAATGCTGGCGATGGAGGGGGACGCATCAAGTGGTACCCACCTGCAGCCAGCATCCCTCCTCCGGCCCCGTGCCGAGCCCTGGCACCCCACAGGGAGGAATTTCCCTGCCTGTTCGTGACACCAACAGCTCAGCACGATGCAGCATGCCCGCCTGGCTCCCTGTTTATAGCACCGCTACCATCCAGAGCCAAGGGCTCAGGAGACGGCGGCTCCTGCAACGCCGCCGGAACAGCCCCGTCAGTGGGATGCTCTGAATGCCTGCGATGCTGTTCCCGGCCAGAAAGACCAGCAAAAACCTCTGCTCCTGCTTCCTGCAGCTCCCACAAAGGGTCATGCAGGGTTATTATTTAAAGGAAAGGTTATTGCTGAGGGTCAGGGAGAAACCATCGCAGGCTGGGAGCAGTGTCCTGTGCTAAAGGTCAGCTGGCTCAGGGCCACAATCGAGCTGTCCGGCACTCCAAATCCCCCAGCAAAAGGGAAAATTCACTGGGGTTTGTGTTCCAAGGGGAAAAAGATAGATATGGTATAATAAAACCATAACAATTAATAAATTCACAGCAGGCAGGGAGAGGAGCAAAACCCGGGGCGGCTGCAGCTTGCACAGCACAACGCTGTCAGGGCAAGGCTTTGGCAACGCGAACACATCAGCCCTACAGCCAGCGAGAGAAAACAAGCGGGGAACGCCAGCAAAGCTGCTTCTGCAGCCATTTTTGGAGCACAACAGCTTTTTTTTTTTTTTTTTAAAGGAATAAAGCCCCACTTGCCATGCAAACCTCTCTGTAATAAAAAGAAAAACCAAAGGAGGGGAAGAATGCAGAAAATGAGAGCTGGCACAGAAACATTTTTCAAAGGGGGCATTTCAGAGTGCTTCCCAGGAGGCAGCAGCACGCCTTTCATTAATTCTTTCAAAACTAAGCATGAGAGGATAAAGGGAGAGCAAGGGCGAGCATGCAGCATCTCTGTCTCATGCTATTTCCGCGTGTCAATGCGCTCGACATTTCCGTGGTGGCAAAGCCCGGGGGCATCTTCTCGGAGGAGACGCTCCCTGCACGGATGTCCTGCCAGGGCACTGGGCACACGGAGGATGCTCAGAGGAGAACGGGAGGATGGGGACAAAGAGACGGAGAAGGGCAGAGCAGAAAGGTGAAAAGGTGCTGGGAGGAAGAAACAAAAACAAGAGGAAAGCGCTCGTTTATGTGCAAAAGAAGGAAAGAGGTTAAAGCGTCCCCTGCTCCATCACCCGCCGCAGGGTGTGCACCTGGGTGGGACGGGGATGCTTTACCTGCGTTTTCCTCCTCTTCCTCACAGCTCTCACGGATTTTCTTCTGGCAGATGTAAGCCAGGACGATGAGCAGCACCACAACGCAGATGGCGAGTCCCACCGTCACCCAGAGAGCCACGGCGGGGAAGGCGAGGTGTTGGCCTTGGGGAAAGAAAGAGAAATCCTTCTGTAGTTATAACGCTGAGGGGACCGGCGGTACAAAGGGCAGATGGAGTTTTGGGGATATTTCCCTGTCACAGGGGACAAATATCCCTTAGAGAAGAGGGTCAGAAGCATTATCGGTGTCCTCTGCTCTGCTCGGCTATGGCCAACGTCGGGCGCCTGCATGATGCTTGCTGGAGGAGCTTGGTGCAAGCAGCCAAAAGGTTGATGCTCCACCGGGGACCCACCTTCACAACCCAGCAACTGCCAGGCCAATTAAATGCTAATTAACGCTACCGGGGAGTGAGTAAAGTTATAAAGAGCTCCAAGGCAGCTATAAAAACCAGAGAGGATGAGCAGAAGCCACTTGGAGCTGGTGGAGTCACTGGTGTGCCAAGGCTTAGTCCTGCAAGCCACCAGTGGAGTCCACGGGGTCAGATCCCTTGGAGATCTCTCCTGGAGCTCATCTCTTCCCTCCCCAGAGCATCTGGGACAGAGCAGAACTCCTGAGGGCAACAAAAATGGTCCCTACCAGCCGCAGGAGGTTTGGATTTGGGGCACACAGCTCACAGCCACGGGTTTTGTCACCCAGCTCCCAGGCACAGCCCTACACATCTCCTCAACAGAGCCATGCCCACGCTCCCTGCCCACGCCACCCAGAATAAACGCTGATAAACTCCCCATTTGTCGGGCCAGCAGAGCAAGACATCGTCAGGGCGAAGCGGTGAGGCTGAACGATGCTCAGGGACAAACGAGCCGAGCTGGCAAACCAGCCAAAAAGTTTGCTGAGGTGCTGGTCTCCTAGACCAGCACATTGGTCTTCCAAGCAGCCCAAGTGGAAAAGCACAGTGGGTGCCCCAAGGGTGTTTTGGTCAGGATTAATTAGGAGGTCAGGGGAGAGTGCAAGTGATGTGGGGTTTGTGTAGGGGATGGGACGGGACGGGACGGGACGGGATGGGAGCTGCAAATGGAAAGTATCCCATGGGCACGTGCTAAGGAGAGGAAGCCCACCATGTCCTGTGCTGGCTCTCTGGGGTGGTTTAGACACCAGGGACAGGGCAACCAGCAAAGCTAGAAGGAGGAAACCATCTCAAGACCTTTCCAAAATCACCCACAGATCTTGCAAAACCTATATTGCAGCTCAGCAAGTACCTCCAGCACCAGGCTGGGATGCTGGCACGGAGCTACGGGGAAGGACAGCACAGCCATCCTGCAGGTCCATGGGCAGAGAGGTAGAGCCGGGGTATGGTGTACAAACCCCTGGGGTAGCTTTGTGCCACCACGGCCACCTTCTTTAGAGGAGATCCCATCCATTCCTTTCCCAGATTCGGCCCAGGCTGGCTCACCCGTGATGGTGACGGAGGCATGGGTCTCCTGCTGCAGCACCGGGTTTCGCACCAGGCAGGAGTAGGTGCTGCTGGGCTCCACCAGCACCTGGAGGACGCTGTGCACGTCAAAGAGACCTTCCTCATTGGCCACCTGGGACGTGGTGATGTTCTCCGTGATGTTGGTGCCCTGGCTGTCCTGCCAGAGGACGCTGGCCTCGGGGTAGCCGCGGGATGCGTGGCAAGTCACGGCCGCCAGGTCCCCTGGCTTCAAGTCTTTGTTGGGCTCCAGGTTCAAATTGGGCTTGGAGTAGGGAGCTGAAAGGGAGAGGAAAGCCAGCAGGAGGTGACGGAGGTGACCAAAGGATCGGGAGCAACCCACCACCTTCCAGCAGATGACACCAACCAGCTGAACCCTCCCCCAGCTCCGATTCATTCCTGGCCATGCTGCCACAGGTGGCACCTCAGCCGAGAACCTCCCCACCACAGCAATGAAGGGATCAGCCTCCCTAGGAGGAATATTCTCGGGGAGATGCAGCTGGCTGGAGGGCTGAATTCATGTGGAGACCACAGGGGTGGAGAAAGAGGCTGCATGGAGGATGAATGTGTGATGGAGAACCCTTCTCGCTGGGGGAGGCAGGCTGGGACACCTCTCCACCTCTCACCTGCCACCTGCAACATCACAGCGGCGCTGCTGTAGTCACGGACGCGGACGAAGCAGGTGAAGCTGCCCTCATCCGCGATCTCCACGCGCCGGAGGAGCAGCGAGACGTTGCCCTGGGCCAGCTGGTCGTAGAAGAGGGCCGTGCGGTTGGCGTAGCCCCCGCCCTGGTCGGCCAGCTGGTCCCTGCCGCCGGAGAAGCTGTGCACCAAGCGCTTGGTGTCCGTCAGCTGCCAGATGAGGCTGAGGTCGTCCAGGCTGAAATTGGCCTCGGGGGAGAAGGAGCAGCGCAAGGTGGCGTCTCGGCCAAAAAGGGCCACCACGGGCTCCTCCGGGACCTGGATCTCCATGGCACCTGCAGGAGAGAAGCACGAGGTGGTGAGCCCCCGTGGAAGCATCTCCTTAATTATGCAGCTGGCTAATTAATGACTAGGAGAATCGAGGGGCTGGGAAGGGAGGAAAACATCTCCAGCCCTTCCCCAGCAAACAGAAGGTGGGGCGACCAGCAGCCTCCCAGGGGTGAGCCCAAACCCGGGGCACTGCTGCCCTCAGCTGCCAGCACGCAGCAAGTGCCACCCGTCACGGGGACAGCACCGCCAGGAGCACCCATGGGTGCCCAAACCTGCTTGGGGACACTTCCGTTTTGGTAAGGTCTACAAGAAGCCAACCCAACGGCGGGCTGTGGAGAGGACGGAGGTGATGAAGCAGCGCTAGATGGCACCAGTGCAATGCCCGGGCGGGACGTGCCCACGTCCCTCTGCCAGCCCCAGGCGGCACTGGGTGGCACTTGCTGAGCTGGCAGCGGCGCAGGCAGAGGCGCGGATCTGTCCCCTAGACCCTCACCATCCCCTCGCCCCCTGTCCCCTGCGGAATGACGGCAGTGGGTGGGGACGTCCCACCAGGACCACGTTCCCCAGTGTTATACGGGGAGGAAAAGGGGGAAAAATCCCGCCTGGCACCAAGGGAGGTGCATCGGCAGCGAGGTTTGACATCCTGACCCCAGTAAATGCCTGCAGGAGAGGAGCTCAGGAGGGAGCCGGGCTGGGCGAGCCCTGCCAGGGGCCGCAGACGGACAGGCTGACGGACAGACACGAGCACAGTGCCCGGGCAGCCAGCCTGGCTCTTGGCAGGCCCCACAGCGTCACAGCTCCCTCCGGCTATTAATAAAGGCCTGCGGGTGGTTTTTAGGAACATCAGCCAGCCTGGCCGCTGGCTGGCGAGCATCCCAAAAGGATTCTTTCCCACTGATCCCCTGTGCTGTGGGGTCGCAGGGGGCTGCTGCAGCGATGCTAGTGGCTTGGGTTGGGCCTTGGTGTGCTGGCAATGGGCTCAGGGAGCCAGGCCAGGGCCACTCTCCACGAGCCAGCAGGCGCTGGTGGCATGCCCGGAGGGAGCTGCTGAGCGTGGGGCTGGATCCAGCCCCGTGACATCCCTCAGGACGTGACCCCGCTGTGCCTTCACCATGTGGCAGCAGCACGCGGGACGTGGAGCCCCTCGCCACCGGGACGCTCCTCCTGCGGCGGCGGGCGAGGTTCTTCCCCTTTGTGCTCACAGCGTGCCCGGGAGGAGCACCCCAGAGGGGTCCCTGCTCACCCCAAATGGGTCCCTGCTCTCCCCTGAGGGGTTTCTGCTCACCCCAGGGGTGTCCCCGTTCACCCCATGGGTGTCCCCGCTCACCTGCCAGGCTGAGCACCACGGCGAGCAGCGGGCAGAGCATCGCTGGGGTGTCTCCTCAGCACCCTGGAAGGGGGGGGGGGGGGCGGGGAGAAAAACAATTAAAAAATATCTACTAAAATAATTAAGAAAAGACAAAATAAAATTTAAAAAGACACCCAAAGGGTGTCGGGAACCTCGCCGCTCCCCGCCCCGTCCCCTCGCTCCCTTCCCAAGCCGCTTCCCCGCGGCTCAGCCCCAACCGGGGGGGGCCCCGAGGGGGAGCCCCCAGGGGGGGGAAGGGGGGGGGGTCCCCCCCCCCAAGCCCCCCGCCCCACACCCCCCGGCCCGCCCCCTTCCTTCCCCCCCCCCGCCAGCACAAAGCCCGGGGAGGCCCCGGGGCTGCGGCCGAGGCCGGGGCCGCTCCCGGAGCCCCGGGGGCCACTCCCGGAGCCCCGCGGCCGCCCCCTGCCCGGCGCCCCCCGGCGCCCCCCGTCCCCGCCCGGCCCGCACCTACCGCGCCTCGGCCCGGCTCGGCTGCGCTCGGCCCCGCTCGGCTCCCTCCGGATCCCTTCGGCTCCTTTCGGATCCCTTCGGATCCGCTCGGGCCCTGGTTGGCTGCGGCCGCTTCCTGCCCGGGGGCCGGCGGGGGAGGAGGGGCCGGGGGGGGAATGGGGGAATGGGGGTGTGGGGCCGGGAAGTGGGGGTGTGGGGTCGGGGGCTGGGGTGCGGGGAGTCCCGGAATTAGGGTGTATGGAGAGAGGGAATTGGGGTGTATGGGGCCAGGGGTTGAGGTGTATGGGGCTAGGGATTGTGGTGCAGGGAGTCCTCGAATTGGGGTGTACGGAGAGAGGGAATTGGGGTGTATGGGGCCAGGGATTGGGGTGCGAGGAGTTCTGGAATTGGGGTGTATGGAGAGAGGGAATTGGGGTGCATGGGGATGGAGGGTTGGGGTGTATGGGGCCAGGGATTGGGGGGCAGGGAGCTCCAGATATGGGGAGTATGGAGATAAGGAATTGGGATGTGTGGAGCTTAGGGATTGGGGTGTACAGGGCTGGGGGATTGGGGTGCAAGGTGCCCCAAGTGTGGCGTGTGTTGGGCTGGGGGATTGGGGTGCATAGAGCTTGGGGGCTGAAGGGTATGGGGCTGGGGGATTGGAGTGCAGGGAGCCTCAGGTGTGGGATGTGTGGAGATAGGGAATTGGGGTGCATGGACCATAGGGATCGGGGTGTGTGGGGCTGGGGGAATTGGGATGCAGGGAGTCTCAGGATTGGGGTGCATGGAGCTGAGGTTCAAGGAGCTGGGGAATTGGGGTGCATGGAGCATGGAGTGCACAGAGCTGGGGGATTGGGGTATACGGAGCTGGGGGAATAGGGGTGCAGAGGCACGGGCAGCCCCACGCCATCCTCGGTGGAAGATGCTGCTAGAGAGGGAGGGACCCCCATATATTTGGGAGCCACAGTGCAGGGGTGCCCACCAAAGCAAGACCTCAGACATACGATACCTGGGCAGCTCTCACCGTGTCCCCAAGGCTCCTGCATTGTCCCCGTGGCTCGGTGGCCCCAGTGCTCATGTGGGAGGCTTTGGTCTCATTGCGGAGGAGGAAAGGAAGATCCTCACCCTTTTGATTACAGAGCAAAGCTGGAACAACCAAACCTGGAGAGCTCAAAGCTAAAAAGCAAATAAAAATACCCTGAGATGTGCTATATTTAAAACCACTTAATTTTTTTTTTTTTTTTTTCCCTGTGAGCAAGGAAGGATGTTGTGGTGATGGAGCTGGCAAAGCCGTGACGCAAGCTCCATGGGTTAGAGCAACAAGAACAATCGAGGATGAAGCAAATGTACTTCAAAAGTTCCTTTTTCCGTGCCCAGCCTGGTGGGGGTGGTGGCTGTGCACAGCTCCTGGAGACCAGACGTGAGAGCCCCATCAACCCAGAGGCACTTTTTGGGGATGCTGCCAAAAAGGATGCAGCCCTCCGTCTCCAATTGAAGACCAGCTGGGCTTGCAGGGACTTTCTGCATGAGATGAGCCCCTACCCAGCTCCAGAAATGCAAGTGGAGCCCAAGAGGTTCAGCAAAAAGACCCCAAAAAAGATGCAAACTCCCAGTGTGGGGCTCAGCCATCACGGTGTCTGAGCACCGGCAGATTCCTTACTGTTAAAATAAATAAAATCTAAAACGCCCTTTGAAACAAAGGCAGATTCTTCAACATCAACACTAGCTTAGAAATTAAAATGTATGCTGCTTGCAAGTCTGTTCATAATTAACAACAAACAGGCTTCCAGGGAGGAATTTAAATAGTGGATGCTCTGTCCCAAATGAGTATTTTGGCTAATTTTCCTTCCGCGCACCCTGAAGTACCCGAGGCATGTGCATGAGAAATGTGCATAATAACAAAGCTGATGACAACAGAATAAATAAATAAATAAATAAACAAACATATAAATAAACACAGGAAGGCGAAGAAAAGGCTGCGATTTGCAAGTTTAATTTTACGCTCAGCCAGGATCTGCTTAAGGAGACGCACTAAGGTGCTGGGGTACATGCATATTCATAATGACTGCCAATGATTCGTAGCAAAAAGAGGAGCAGAGAGGGTTTGGGGCTGCTCCGAGCCTCAGCAGAGCGAGGAGCTGGTCCCGGGAGAAGCCCCGTGCTGGTCCTGCCCTGGTGTTCCCAGTGTTTTTTGCTGAGGCTGCAGCTGGGACGAGCTCAGCCCTGCTTGCTTGGAGGAACGGAGCCGAAACGCTTCGGATGTGGCCATGCTGGGGCTGGGGACAGTGAGTCACTCACCACCGCCTGAGCGCAGATGTTTCGGGTCCGTGCACGTGGTGGGAGGCTGCTCTGGAGGGAGCTCGGCGTTTTCTGCAGCACACAGCAGGCGTTCAGAAGCAGAGAGCCCGGCGATGGACTCCAGATGCACAACCCCCCCCCGGGGACACCAGCAGCATGAGGAAGGAATATTTTCTTATCAGAGGAAAGTCACGAGGCTTTTCTTTTCCCCAGCAACACCTCTGCAGGATCGCTTTCAGCACGGCTTTCATCAATTCATATTTTAAAAATAGTATTTTTGTCATCTCTAGAGCAATTCCTTAATGTGGTTTCTTCGGCTGACTCTGGAGCCCACGGGCTGAGTTTGTGCACAAGCAAGCAAGTAGAAAAAGGAGCGGGGTAGCACCAAAACAGAGCTGCAGGACCACCGTGTCCCATGCGGTGACACCGGGGCCCAGCCGTGCGGAACTTGAGCAGATGCCATGCTGGTGAGGAGCAAGCCATACAAAGCAGATTTGCCTGGGCTATTTGGTATTCGACGTGCTTGCACACAAGCTGCGCTGGTCACAGTCTGCGTGCTGTAGCACCACGTTTGCCCCAGAGCCGCTCAGAGCAGCCACACGCAAGTTCTCAGTCACTGGCACTTCTATTGACCACATCAAAGGTGGCTGAAGTTGGCCAGACTCGGGCTTTCCACCCACAAAGCAATGATAACCCTAATAAACCTTCAGCTTGCCTTGATGCAGACCTTTGGGAGCCTCGGGACGCATCCTGCCCTATTGCTCCTGGCTCTTGGACGCTCAGGATACCTAGCAGGACCCCGGCAGCATCCAGGATAGCCCCCAGCCAGTGTCCCAGCTCCGAAGGCAGAGCCCGCTGTCAGCATGCGGATGGACAGGGTGGTGGAAAAGGGATGGTCAGAAGGGAAAGGAGACCTGGGAGGGAAGAGCCCCCATGCTGGTACCCGCGGAGTGGCTGATTTCAGGAAGTAGAGCACTGGTGAGCCCCGTTTCCAGCTCAGCCACACAGTTTTGGAGCCCACCCCGTGCTGCACAGAACCTTCCCAGTAAAGGCCCTTCCCAGAGCAGCTCCTCCGTTGTGAGAAAAATCTAAAATAATTTTCTTCAGACAGGATCTTCTGTGAAGCTATTTTATTCACAACTGCAATGGCGGGCGTCCTGTCAATCAGGAACGCATTTTAGTAAACAAATCATCACCTTTTATTCCTTATTACTCGATGCCTGATCACCTCCCAATTCCTCACTGGCCAAGTACTACAGGTTCACAAGCTACTCGACTCTACTCTATACCATATATTTACAATTTTTTCCAACCCTTTAATTTCTCCTTTCTTATGTTTTGAGAACTTGTGATCTTTGTTTTACTGTTCTCACACTGCTCATCCTCTTTTCCTCAAGCTTCTACCTTGTTTTGGCACAGTGAGGCCTTCTACTGTCCACATATCTACGTAGCATTTCTCCTTATGATGACTACATGGCTACCTTGGAATAAAGAAAAATAACTTTCTACTGCAAAAACACAAATTTGTTTCTCACAATTCCCCCCTCTTCTTTTCTTACTCCTATTGTTGTTTTTGCACCTCTTCATATACCGCACTCTTGAGTTTTTCCAACATTAAGGTGCAATATTCTTTGGATGTCACAGAGGATGACAGATACACAATGCCATTATTATCACAATACCAACAAATAGTTGTTGGAGCCAATTCTATTCAGGTAACCACGAAGTTAGTTTCTCCCAAATGTTTCTAAATCCCCAGGAATTGTCATGTTGAGCTACTCTGTGTAGGATCTTATATGTTTTTTTGTTGTTGTTGTTGTTGTTGTTGTTTTGTTTTTGTTTTTTTTTTCCAAATATTTTTGAGATCAGTCAAATTCATCCCATTTGATCTACATATATGCAGCAACTAGTAATAATAACGGTGCACACTCCTCCTTACGTGGTTATTAATAAATCTAACACTATTTGATTCTGGAATACTATTTTTGCAAACCTATCAAACTTATTTTCTAGTTATTCAATTATAGCTGAGATATTTACAATAGCATTTTCTAGTTCACACACCATTCATTTGTTTCCCCCCAGGTTTCCTAATTTTTCAAGTATCTACATAAAGCAGAATTAATTTTCATTTTCAAAGTAGTAAATCTCAATGATGTCAGTTGGATATTAGAAAACAGATATTTAGAAAGTAGATTAAATATTAATAATGTTTATTAAATTCATTAATAAATATTAATAAAATGTTAATAATAGATTATAGATAATATTAATAATATGTAATAGATAAGAAAGAGCAGTCAGGCACCGGAACGGGTTGCCCAGGGAGGTGGTGGAGTCACCATCCTGGGGGTGTTCAAGGAAAGGTTGACAGGGTGCCTGGGGACCTGGGTTATTGGGTGACATTGGTGGTAGGGGGTGGTTGGACCAGATGATCCTGGAGGTGTTTTCCGATCTTAATGTTTCTGTGATTCTGTGTTACACTGATGAGAGGCTAGAGCCTGACATGGAAAACGTCATGTGGAACATGGGAGGTGCAGGGCAGTCCCTGTGGTCAAGGGGCTGCCTTGCTCTCAAGCAAGCCAAATGGCCCAGGGGAGCCAGCCCCAGAAAAGGGTCCCTCAGCCCCCCCAACCCTCCTCCTTCCCCCACATGAGGACATCTCCCAGGCCGCTCCCAACACAGCCACCTTTGGCCACGCGTGGGCCACTTCATCACAAAGGCGTGAAAATCAAGCCGACAGCGGCATGGGACCTCAGGGTGGAAGAGGTCGACCCCCTGGTACAGCACCCTGGCCAGAAAACATGCCGAATCAAAGGCATCCTGTTTGGGCAGTCCTGGGCAAAGACTGGCTCATCCTTCTGCACAACACCGTGGAGCCCATGGAGCTGGATCCACCAGAAGATACGGAGGAGGCAATGGAAGTGGATACACCACAACCAGAACGGACCTGGGACTACCCCGGCACGTCTTCACTCTGTGCCATCAGGAAGCACAAACAGCATCACAGGAGAGCCCGGCCAGCTCCCTATTCATTGCTCAGGCCCCAACCCAAGCATTAGCTTGGAGCCCCCAAATCTCACGGACATCCTGCAAGATGTCCTGGCAATAAACAACTCTTGCCAACTCTCAGGGGTTGTCTGAGTGCTTCTTTCCCATCCCACAGCCCTTGTGTGAGAGGTGGCATCTCCTGCACAGAACCTCGAGGAACAGCACAAGAGAGGACACAGCTCCGTTTGGGCTGCTGGAGGAGTCCCAGAGGGCCACCATACACCTTTAACACTTGTGAAAATAGACTGAGGAGTGAAAATATTAGTGTGTAAGTGATTATAGTTGGCTAATTTCTTATATTAGGAGTGAGTTTCTATATCTGAGCAATTGGTAACGACAGATGGAAAAGGCTGAGGTACTCAGCAACTTCTTTGCCTGTGTCTGCACTGGTAGACGGGCTTCCCAAGTCTTTCATTTCCCTGAACCTGTAGATGGAGGCTGGGGGATCAAAGTCCCACCTGCTGTAAGTGAAGAGCAGGTTCGACACCACCTGATGAATCTAAACAGGTACAGATCTATGGGACCTGATGACATGAATCCCAGGGTCCTGAGGGAAATGGCTGATGGAGTTGCCAAGCCTCTTTCCATCATAGTTGAAAAGTCCTGGCACTGGGCGATGTCCCCAGGTATGAGACCATCCTTTCTCAGCCGTTCTTACTGTCGCCTCAGTAGTCAGGAGCACTTGGAACAGTCCGTCCCACTCAGGTTGCAGCTTCAATTCCCTCCATGTTCACACCAGAACCCAATCTCCTGCTCGGAATGGATGGATCAGGACTTCCAAGGGTGGGGTTTGAGCTAACAGTCCACAGGTCCTGAGAGATGACAAAGAGGACGACAGCCCAAATATATAGTTCTTAAGAAAAGCATCTTTTGTCTCAAACTGAGGTAACTCATTCCCTTTATCCATGCACAGCAATCCAAATAATATTTCATATGCTGAAATATTGAGTCACATCCGTCATCCCAGCATCCTCCTCCTCCTCCTCCTCTTCCTCCGAGCCAGCTGCCAGCACGGAAGGCAGCGTGGCAGCCGCACAAGTCACCGTGGAGCCCGGCTGGGGCGGCCGCCTTCGGCTTCCACCCCGCAGCTGCCCCGTGGCACCGCAGCGAGCGCATCGTGCATGAGGAGCCGCATTCACGCCGCCCCGCAGCGCTCCCCGCAGCGCTCCCCGCAGCCATCTGTTTGCAGCGGGGCCCCTCGGCAGGCGGCTGGTGGGACGGGGGATTTTGCAGCAGCACGGGAGGTGCCGACTCGCTCCAAATATCCCTGCCACCTGCTTGGGAGCGGTTCCGCAAAAAAGCAGGAGATTCCCACTCACGAAGCCGTCAGATGCGATGATGGATCCAAAAATCAGCCCCTTGTTCCCCCACACTTTTGCCTGATGGTCTCTGGGGTTTCAAGGGGAAGTTTGTCCCATAGCAGGACTCACCTGGGGACACGGCCACAAGCCCTGCCCAACCCAGCCCACCCCCCAAAACCCAGTGAAGGTGCCAGAGAGCCTCTGGCAGGGGTCACACTCACGAATAGGTTTCACCCTGTAGCTGCTTCCCTACAAATTAAGCTCTTTTCCTCTCCCCATTTCATGGAGTCATGGCTGGAGGCGGCTGTGAGCCACAAGACCGGAGCTGAGGTCCCACCTGTGCAGAGCAGAGCACAGCCACCTCCTCCCATCCCTATCGGGTCCCCTCTAACACATCCTTTGCTCTTCTGTAGGGGTTACCCTGCTCAGTTTTTCTTTCATTTCCCAAAAAAGTTCTGCTTTCTGAAAGCACGTGGGAAGGAGGCTTCAGACTTTCCACTGAAACGGGCTTTTTCCTCCTCCCATGCTTCCCTAAGACCGTAATTCAAACAACTTTAATTGTAGGTTATTTTCTTTCTGAATTGCCCCTATGGATCATTTATCCTCCTTTAGTGTAGCCATGGAGAGTACAATCTTATCTTTCAGCTCCAGCAATGCTGACAATTTCCTATCTTCTGACACCTTCTGCTCTTCACTCTGTTGGGGCTTTGTTATATAGTTGATTAAAGCAAAATTGCTTTCTTGCTGCAATTTTACTGCAATCTAACCCAGAAATGCCCAAAAAATCACAGCCATCTTTCACAACGCTCATCTGCTAGCTGCTATAAAAGTCCTCCCTGTTCAGTCTGGAGCACCTCTACCTCTGTGCAGCCCATAATGTTTGCCATCAATTAAATCTCCCCCCCCACGACACTCCCCCAAGATTCTGAAGATATTCAGCTGAGCCTGTGGCCGCTCACTGCCATCCCCTATTGTTCGTTTCCTCCTAGCGATAAAGAAATCCTGCCACAGAAATTACTTGTCGCATTTGCATCCAGAAGCTTGTCCCTTTCTGGAAGGTTTTCGGCCCATTTTGCCTAGTCCTTCCTGGTGCTCCTTGATGGAGAGGAAGGTGGGGGTCCCAGGTGAGGCCGACCGGGGTCATTAAAGCCCAGCAGTGCCCTCATGGCTGCCCCCCTTCTTTCTCGTGGCTGGTATTTATTTTATGTGTCATCTCAGAAGTCCTTGTTGCACCCTAGTGCACTGTGAAGGGTCTGGAGCTGCTTGGGGGCTCCTTCCATGGATGGCACCTGGAGGGATGTCCCCTGTCCCCAAGCCATGTCCCCAAGCCATGTCCCCAAGGCAGCCCCCTCTCAGAAAGCCTGCCCATGGCCGGACGAGGCATCAGGTAGGAGACACAACAAACAGCATGGGTGTGTGCAGCACCCACCGCGATGAACTCCTGGCCAGCTTCTTCCCTCCATCGGCCCCCAAATGATCCAAGTTTCATTGTCTGATCTGAGTTTCATTGCCTTAGTTTTAGTTATAGACTTGTGCAGGGGTCGCCCCACTGCATCTGAGCTTGGGTGCCCTGGCCATGCCTGATCCCGACCCGCAGACAGATTTCTTGCCTTGATCTCCTCGCTGTGAGCACACCTGGTGGTCTTGGCTCTTGGCTGCCTTCAGCTCCCCTTGTTTGGGTCCCTTGGGGCTTGTCCCCAGCCTGCCAGCCACTGCGTGCCCTCGCTTCCCGTTCCCTGGAGGAGCAGTGCACTTTTTGCTCCCTGGCAGAGCAAGCCTGCTTCCTATGGACATTGCAGGCATCTGGGGCCCCAAGACATGCTTGCTCCCTAACAAAATGCAAAGAGAACAGCCCGAATGTGCTCCAGGCCAGCAAAAACAAGATGCAGCAGTCCCTGTGTGCAATCAAGAGGGCCCGTTTCCATCTTTTTTTTTTTTTTTTTTTTTTTTTTTTTCCCTACTTATTTATTAATTCCCCAAGGAGATGGAGTTAAAGCATCTCCCCAGCCCTCGCTTCAGGCATCGCCCAGCCGGGCTCGCGCTCACCCAGAGCAAGCCCTGCACTAATCCATGGGTGCCACCTGCCGTCTACTGCTGACGGCATCGCCCACACATTCACCTCTGCACCACGCAATCTGCTCCAGATGTTCGGGTGTTCCCCTGTGCCTTCTCGGAGGCTTCCTGCTGCGACCCACAGGGAGCTGGGGTACAGCGGGGCTGTCCCCACGTGCCCTGCTCGCAGCTGGATGGAGCTGCTCTTAATGAGCAGGAGGATAATGTTACCCCTTTCCTCGGGATAACGACGTCGGGGAATAGCTCTCGTGTATCCGTAACTGGGAAGTTAATCTATTGGACCTGGTTTCCAAAAAAAAATGGGTGGAGAAAAACATAACTGCGGGGCTGAGCTGGATGAAATAATTGCCGTTGAGAGGAACAACTTCAGGGTTGGGTCAGGGAGAGAGAAAACAGCGCTTTGATTCCTCTTTGTCTTAGACCTTTTCTGCCAAAACTCAGTGAGGCATCCTTCAGCCTTCTGCCATAACGCAGATGAAATCAGATACGCCAATAATTCTCATTGGATTCCGGATTTGTTTGCATTGTGAATCGTTCCGTCCAAAATTACCTTTTCTGTCACAATGTTTGTTTTGTTTGAAAGGACATTTCTCCTTAGGGGAAGAAAAAAAAACACCAGTTCAAACATTTTGACCATTTCTGACAGGAACATTTGAACACGTAGGAGGATGGGGGGTTGCTAGAAATAACCAAACTGCCATTACCCGCCGGAGCGGAGATGTGGAAAGTCACCTTCCTGCAGAATGAGAAAGTACATCTATACTCTTCTCACTACGACCCGAGGGTCCTTCCTCTCTCTTTTTTTTTTTTTTTTTTTTTTTTCCAGAAAGTGATTTTACATGCTTTTCTCTGGTTTTACAAGCTTTTCCTTTGTCTCTCATTCCTTAGAGCACCACTTCAGTTCAATCTCTTCCTTTTTTTTTTTTTTTTTTTTCCTTCCACCTCCTCTTTTGCTGCTCCTTGCTCCTCCATCATTTTCTCACATTCCCTTGCACAGAATCACCTTGGTTTTTCCTACTGACATTTTCCCCAAGCTCCAATTCTCCTATCAGCCAGCAACAACCCACTCTAGCCGTGATTTTGCCATGATGGTGGCAGGAGCTGCCAACCCCAGTGGCTCAGTCCTGCATCTCCGTGTCCCCACATCCAGCTAGCAGCGATGATGCTGAGCCGTGTCCTCAATTTAGCCGCTGTGCAGGATGAAGCCTTGTCAGCAGTCCCAGCCCCTCGTGCCCTGCCTGTAAGAAGAGCCAGAGAGCCTTTCTGGTGACTCACCGGGATGGGTGTCACCTCTGTCCCAAGGGGCTGGCGGCTCTCCTGGAACAGCCCTGGGAGCAGTTATCTCCTTAGGTTAATGGTGTTCCCTTCCCACCGTTGTGCCTCTGGGGAGATGAGCTGCTAACCATCCTGTAACCTAAGGGCCAGAGCTGCTCCTTAGGATGCTGCAAGGCAGGCAAGGAGCACTGAGGCCGGCAGCCTTACATAACATGTAAGCACACGCATGCATATTGCATGGTGTTTGCTCATGCGTCTCCTCCGTGCACGCAACGCAAACAGCATGGTCCTGCGCTTAACGCAGCCTTGTAAAGCAGCGGCGTTCTGGTGTGCAAGTTCCCTGCGCGTGTGTCTACAAGCTGATTCGAGCCAGCTGAAGCACGGATCTGCGCTTTCACCAGCATGTCAAAGCATTAACCAACGTTATTCAGCATTTCTCAGCCCCGAGAGCAGCTGCAGTAGCTGAGTTTCGCTGCTAGACGTCACCGAGCATTTCACGCTCTACCCTACATTTTCAACCTTCCAATAATAGATTCAAAAGAAGGTGACTGCGAGCAAGACTTCTTGAGGCAAAGCTTTCTTCAAGTGCCAAAGTGTATCAATAAATACATCAAAATAACAGGGATGTCTTAAATGTTTCCAGCAGCAAGGAGACAGCTCCAAGATGACACACACACACACAAGGACGATGCCTCCTTGCTGCTCTGCAGTGGGAAAAAGAACAGGAACTTCGTATGATGATTTTCTTCCTCTTTGGTTGTTTTGAATCCCACACTTCCCGTCCTGCTTTAGCTGAAGTCTCAGAGAATAACCCAGACTGATGTGTGCTAGGAGGAAAGAAGGTGGGTCTCGAGTGAAGGGGAAGTGTGGGGATTGTGAGTTACTCTGGAAAATTTGTGTCCAAGTTCCCCTTACCACTCTCAAGGTCAGGAATCACCGTACAAGCAAAAAAACATCCCCCCAAAAAACAAGTGGAACACTTGCCTCTGGAATAAAACCCTTTTCTTACCATCAAGCTGCTATGTTGTACCCAGTGCTGGCAACCCCTATTTTTCTAAACAACTGCACTCTAAGTGTGACCTGCTAAAAGAGGACATGCTTGTGCCCAGTGAGAGAACAGCTTTTAATCCCATGCTAGCCATGCTGGATACCTGAGACACTGGCTATATACATTAGGGGATCTGTAGACACCCAAAAGCTCCCCAAAAGATTCTCAAAGACAACAGCAGGCTTCAGGTGGGGTCCATCAGCATGGTGATCTTCTGCTTCTGTTCCTTGTGTGGTGCGCTCTGCCTCAACCACAAAACCACAGGGCAGCTCCATCTGCGCGGCACCTTCGTTAGCTGCTCTGGGTAATCAGAGCCCTCGAGGGAAACCCCGGCGGCTGCACCCTGCTCTCTGGTGGAGCAAAGCTCCCGGCGAGCGGGGCAGCATGTCCCGGGGTTGTCCCCAGGATGGAGCCAGAGCAGTGCAAACGTGACAGATGAATTATGCAATGGTGGGGAGAAGATAAAGGGAAACAACAGTGTGCCGAAGCCTTCTGCTAACTTCGGCCCAGGCCTCCGGCAGCATGAGTCACGGCGAGCTGCCATGGTTACGAAACAAGTATTACTGTGCAGATACAAACCATGCTCGGAGGCAAGTACATCGCTAACTAGCTCCAAACTTGGAAAACACTGAATGTAGGTAAGGCCTAATGCCGAGTGGGTGTCTGCGAAAATGAGAGCTACAGCAAAATCCTCGGGAGCAGGCAAAACAGCATGCAGAAAGCAGAAGGAAGGAGAGCACCATGTGAAATCTTGCTTTCTGCTTCTTTTTCCCTGTTCCTTCTGGTTTTCTAGTGCTACTGTGAGGACTGTTCCGGGGAACAACAAACAAGGGGAGAAAAGAGGATGTTTCTGCGCCATGGCAAGAAAACAAATAGTAGTGTCACAGATGATTCAGCTGGCAAGAATAGTGAGTCATGGAAATGCACCATGGAAATGCTCAAGCGCAGGATACATGGCACAGTGGAACATATGATGCAGATCGAGTTCAGTATCACGGCATCCTTGGAGAGCCATGGCCAGCCAGGGTTGGGCACAGCCTGAAGTTTTCTCTCCTGTGACCTCAGCAGATCCTAAGCCCATGATCATCATCATCAAAGCCCTGAAGCGCTCATGCAGCAATTTCATCCGCTTCAATTGAGTAGCAGGGTTTCTGTGAAAAAGGTGTGTCTGATCCTCCTTTTCAGTCCCTGAGTCACACCAACAATGAAAGGACTCCGGTTCTGTTTGCTAGCAATCAGCTGAGGATAACGAGGCGAAACAATCCGGGTTGCAGCGCCAAAGAGCTGCTCCAAGCGAAGCCAGGGAGCGAGGGTACAATTAGCGTGACCGCTGCAGGCTGCACCCTGGTCAAAGAAGCTTCTGCAAGGGGATTTAATGGCTGGGAAGCTTTGCCTGGAAAGGGAAACAACTGCTGGTTGCATTAACATCCTTCCAGAGCCCCTTTTGTGGGAGGGGGTGAAGATAAGACAATCTTTGGACAATTTTGGGAGTCCTGAGCATGTAGAGACCTCTGGAGTGGAGACAGAGGACTCAGCAAAAAGCAGAAAATGTGCTCTTGAGGGATTTTATTTTTATTTATTCATTTATTTATTTTCAGCATCCTTCTGCACTGGTGTGTTCCAGTCTCCTGCAAATCTTCCCACCTTGGATGTGTGTTAAAGTGTTCAGCAGCATGCTCCAAATGTGTGCCAGCCCAGGAGGGAGAGCAGTCAGAGACCCGCTTTTATGTCAGCTAAATTGCGTTCACCATCAGCGCAGTACACCAGCAACACCAGCGCAGTACAAAGCAACCCAAGCATAAGTAGTAGGCCTGACCCAATATCTGTACTTCACAAGAAGGGAAATAAAGAGAAAACTTAGGTGACCAGCCCAAAGTTCACCCTGCAAGCCTTGAGGTGCAGACAGAACTATTTTTAGGGGTGCTTGGGAGGTCTGGTGAACCAGGAGCTAATTTCTGAGCTTTTTGCACCCAATTCCACCACTGACCTGGGGCAAATGCCTTCACTTTTTGTGGCCTCCGCTTCAGATCTGTGCAATCAGAAGGGCAGAGCCCTGTACTTGAAAAAACACAAGTGTTTTATTTTTTATTTTTTATTGTTTGTTTATCAACAAGTAGGCTTATGTGCTGGCAGTCTGCAGTCCTAACCACAAGCAGACTTCAGGCAGGCGTGCAGGATGAGGCTGCCCTTGTGGGGGGCTTTCCCATTGTTTTCTCATTTATTGCAAAATTTCTTAATAATTCTCATTTATTGCAAAATTTTCTCAGTTACCGCAAAATTTCGCACACTGCATTGTACTTTCATAAAAAGCACAATACTTTTGCTGTGTAAACTGTGCAGAAACCTGGTGCAAGGGGAAAAGACACGCAAGCAGGTGACAATTGATAAAATTGTTTAAACTTATTGCATGGCTGAGGGAAAAAGAACACATTTGTTGGTCTTTCAGGGGTGCAGGTATCTATTTGTGTCTTAAAAAGGGAGCACTTTGGGATGGATTTAGGGGTGCAGCAACACTTGCAGCCCGTTGAATGGGGGGTAAAACTCATGAATTATTTTTGCTAAAAATGGCTGTGAAAATTGTGATCTTGCAAGGGCAGTGAAATATGAAGGCTAGCAGCCTGCCTTCACGACTATCCGGCGGCATTTTTATTGAGAACGAAGACCAAAAGCGAGGTCACAGCTTTGAGGGGCACAGGAGCTATTTCACTCTCCTCACCTCAGAGCCCTGAGGGGGCTCTGCGGAGACAGGACTGCCTGCGAGACCACCGAAACCTCGCAGCTGCGAGCCCCGGACGCCCTCCCTGACACTCGCAGCCCTCCCCAGCACCCTGCCGGCTCTCTCAGCCTCATTTCAGCCCGAGGACCGCAGCCCCGGCAGGCAGGCGGCCGTCGCCCCCATCCCCGGGCCCAGCACAAGATGGCGCCTCAGGGGGGGAGCGCCCAGCCCGCCCCCCACGTGACCGCGCCTCCCCCGCCCCCGGCGGGGCCCGAAGTCTCGCGAGAGCCGGCGGCGGCGGCGGCGCTGCGGTAGGAGGTCGGCGGAGAAGGACGGGGACGGAGCCGCCTCCCGCTCGCCCCCGGCCCCGACCAGGAGGATGTCCCGCTCCGGGCCGCTCCCCGCCGCCTTCTCCCTGCTGCTGCTCACGGCCGCCCTGCTGCCGGCGCCCTCCGCCGCGCAGAACGGTGAGGGTGAAGGGCGGGGGGGG
>CM021774.1:9491035-9609969 GCA_011076525.1 Nettapus auritus
AGCCGGAGCCCCCCAAATCCCCCCTCAGCGCCCCCCCCCTTCGCCTCCCGCACCTTTTTGACCCTCGTCCCCCGCCGTAGCCTCCCCCTTAGCAACCCGCGGCCCCATAGCAACGGGCGGCCCCATAGCAACGCGCCCCCCCCCCCCCCCCCCCCCCCCCCCCCGCCCTCCCGGGCGGGGGGCCCCGGGGGCGGGGGCGGCGGGGGGCGTGGGGGGGCTCCGGCTCCTCTGGGAGGGGGGAGGACGGAGCTGGGCGCACCCCAAGTCTTCGTCCCTTTCCTCCCAGCCTCTTCCTGAGGTGATCTGTGCCCGGGGGGGGGCTGGAACATCGCCTCCCGCCCACCGAACCCGCATCTGCCGAGCTGCTCTCGCTGGTTTCTAATGCAATAAAGTCGTAGTTCCTTAGCAACTGCGAGGAAAAGGGGGGAAGAAAAAAAAAAACCCTTCTCTGTTCCTTGTAGGATAGTCTGAGCTAAATCTAGCGCGGCGTGCCTCCTCCCCGATGAGCTTGCAGCCAAGTGCATGGCAATTAGTGGCAGAGCGAAGCGGGGCCAAGAGCCTGGCCTCAGTCAGCGCTCGGAGGAAGATCCCGCAGAGCCCAGGGCAGCGTGCAGCGTGCTGGGGGAGCTGCAGGCCGGAGGCGGCCGTAAGGCAGGCTCTGCGTGCTCCGGAGCTGCCTTGGCGCTGCCTGGCTGACGGCAGGCTTCTCGTGCAGGCTTGTGGTGAGGCTGATGTAAGGGCAGGGAGCCTTGGTCATGAGCTGGAGGTTTATTGTACATCGGGGAACTTGTACCCAAACGAAACCGTACCTCGGTAGTACACCGACCCCGGATGAGTTTGCGTTGTTCCGTCCTCCCATCTTCATCCTTTCTGCTCTGCAGATACCGTGCTGTCCTAGCTTCCTTCTCCTGAGGTGGGTTTGGCTTTGCAGCCTGGGGTCAGCCTCATCGACAGTTTGCTCTAGGAAAAAAAAGAAGGCACCGAGGCCTTTCAGCCTATCTGACAGTGGTGGCAGGCGTGCAGATTTAAGAAATAATGGCCCAAAGACCCCAGATCAGAATGACTGCCTCAGTACATTTGGATTTTGCAGTGTGAAACCAGAACTGAGCTCCGTGGCTGACTGTTAACCACCCAGGAGAAGCTTTGGCACCCACGCTGTACGAATGGAGCCTGTGGGCTTTCTGCAATGTGGGGGCCTTTCCAAAGGAGCCGTGAAGGCTCTGGGCAAATTTTGCTGGTGTTCAGTGGGAAGTGGGGACCTGGATCCCCAGAATACAGCAGGTTGGGCTGCCTTGTGGACGTAAAGGTGCTCTGCTGCAGAGATGGTGTCTGCTCCCTGAGGTAGCTGTGCTGTTGAAGCACCATTTTGGCAGGGTTCACCTGCCCGTGTTGTGTTCCTCGTGGTGTTCAGGTGAGGCGAGGTGAGTGGTCTCCTGCCCCGCAAGTGAAGTGGGTCGCGTGCCTGGAGCTGTTCTGTGCTGGTTTGCGAGCAAGGTGTGAAATGCTGGCAGCTGGCTGTGGCATGAGTGAGACTACAGCCCCCGGGTGTGTCCTGAAAGCTCCTTCATTTGTGTTTGGTTAGCTGGGGTTGCCCTCACAATCGAAGGGTGGGGGAGCATCAGTGCTGAGGAGGGAGTTTATACAGGTGAGTGAAAATCTTCTTGGCAAGGACTGGAGCACTTGAAAGCCAAGTGGAAGGTGGAGGTCGTTCTGCCAAAGGCTTATTGCTGCTGCTGAATTTTTGTCCCCAGTTTGAATGCTGCCATAACAGGGAAACAAACTTAAAGCTTGGAGGTCAGGCCCTGCCACGGAGGAACTGATTTATTTCTGCAAATAGTGGCCAATGAAATGATTAATGAAACAATTCTGTTCTGCTTTGTTGTGAGGGAATGGTACGGCTGTTCCCTGGGTTGTGTACGCTCCTTGTAAGCCATTAGAAAAATTACGTGATTGGAGTAGATGTCTAAGGCTGTCATGGGCAGCTCCTTGGAAAAAATCATCTGAATATTGACAGGGGTGTGCTGGCTAGAGCCAAGAGCCTCATTACCTGTTACTGGTCCGTAGCCATCGCTGTAGCAAGAGGTGATGCCAAGGGCTGTTCAACACACGGTTGGGGTCAAAAAAGGAACAGTGAGAGTGCTTATTGAGCTGTGGGACATACGTGGAGTGTGGTGGAAACTGCTCGTATGGCCCAAAAAATACACGGTGGAGCCCTGCCCTTTGGGAGCAGCCTTTTTTTTTTTTTTCCCTGCTGACCAGGGATCGCTGCTGAACAGCCAGTGTTTTTTCCAGAATTAATGCAATTCAGCACGTTTTTAATTAGTGCTGCCTATAGATTTAAGCTTATGAAACTGGCAGCAGGTTTCTGGCATTTGTATGGATTATTTTCAGAGCTCTTGCATAAACGCCTAAAGGTCACAGAAAAAGGCGTGTGTCGGAAAGGGAACTTTTCCTGGGGATTCCTCTGCGAAACGTGTTGGGTTCCTTGAGGCTGCATTTCTGGCGCTGCCTGTCACCTGCGCCCCCAGTGTGGTTTAATGAAGTGGCAGAGCGGAGGGCTGGAGGAGAGATGAGGAGGAGCAGCTGGAAAAAGTCAGTCTGTCAAGAAGGTCTGTGTAAACCCGTGGTTTCCAACTGGTATTTGCTGGAAAATCACTTGAAAACAGACAGCGTCCTCCTTACGGGAAGATGCTTGACTCGCCTCTTTGGTGATGAATTCCGTGCCCTCTCTGGTTGCTGCCTTTTGACCTTTGCAATCTATTTGTTTCTCCAGCTGCTTGCTTAAAAATAAAGGCTTCAGGCTATGAGGGCTTTCACCTTGGAGCCTTTGGTTTCAAAGGAGCATGGCTGTATTTTTACTGGTGTCTAAAATAGGTCCTCAGGCTGACCCTGGTAAATTTGCAGTCAACCCCACCAGGTGAGCCAAACTGCTGTTTTCCAGTTGTCCCTTTTAAGAGATCTGCTCTGGCAAAGCATGGTTAAAACAGACTCAGTCGTGTCTTGTCTATGAGAGAAAATTCTTAAACGGCGCATCTTTAAAACTGTGAGTGTTATTTCTGACTGCGGATTCTCATCCACTTTGCACTGACATGATTTTAATGGTCCCCAGATAAAACCAAGGAACGGTTTCGTACAGCGCTTATGGAGCGCAAGTGTGGGCTGAGCAGCGAGGAGAGCGTTCAGAGCTCTGTTCCCTTCCCCACCATCTCTATTCTCCTTCCTCCTACAACTCCCGCATAGGAAACTCAGATACAAGCAACGTGACTAATGTATACGCTTGAAAACTGCATCCAGTTCTAGCAGATCTCTCCAGGGTGAAGAGATGCCAGCTGCTGGTACCCACACTTCGACAAGGGCTTTGATTGTGTCGAGGACTGGAGAGCCGTGGAAGTACTCGACGTGATGCTGGCTGTCCTCACGGCACAATGCTGCCGAAGGCTGCTGGTTGCGCTGGTGAATGAGGTGCATTCTCTCCTTCACAATGAGCTGTCTCTTTAGCTCCAAGTACTACTTCAGAGGAGGCAGTTGTAAGAACTTGCATTGTAAAGGACAATGCCAGCCTGTGATTCATCTGCTTGTAAAGCCCAGCCTTGGAACGAGTGCTGGAGGTGCTGCAGCTCCCGTTGAGGAGCCTCTTAACGCTGGAAGTTAGATAAACGGTTTCTGCTTATCCATTAGCTGGAAAGGTCTTCCATAAATCCATCCTAAACCCGCTTTCCTGTCACTAGGCTTCTTATTCCCTAAACCTGTGCAATTTAGAGAAGGGAGCAGGATATTTCCTTCTCACCAGCAATTGCCTTCTGTACTTGTGGGGGTCAATTGTCACGGTCATCCACCACAAGTTGTATTTTCCTGACTGTTCCCGGTGCTTTCCTGTGGGTTTTCTCCAGCCCTGTGTCCTGCGGTGACGCGTGGACCTGGCCACGGTTCCAGCTGGGAGCGGTCCAAGGCTCAGCAGCGTGGAAGGATCACTCGGCGCCTCTTGCCGATGGCGCTCCTGTTTGCAGCACGGGGCGAACGGGGTCTGTACAGCACGGTGGGATCCTTCCCAGCGGTCAGCCAGGTTGCACGACTGCTGCTTCGTGCTCTTTGACTGCCGAGAACCCAGAAGTTCTTGGCTGTTCTTATTAAATGGCACTGTACCTCCTTCTGGTGCCTTCCTTCCCGTTGTCAGAAGTCCCGTTTTGTCCTCCGGAACCCACCCCTACCTCAGCTTGCTGTGGCCTGATCAGCTTGAATGATGCTCTGTCCGTCACCTATCTTATTTGTTCTGTTTTCCACCTACTTGTTCACTGTACCACATTGAAGAGTGCCCACCTGATAGGCAAAGCTGTGTCGGTGACATTTTATTTTTGGTTAGGAGGCTCTTGCAGGGGGCAGCTCCCAGGGACCCGCCTGCGCTTGGGATGCTGCCCCTGGGTGTGAAGGTTTGGGATCGGGTCCTGTACGCAGCCTGGTAGGTGCCTGAGGATGGCCCTTGTGTCGTCCGTGCAACTTAAAACAAGCTGCTTAGCTGCGTTTCGTAACGATTGTGGGGACTCGGAAGGGTTTTTTACCCTGTTAAAGCTAGAACGTCAAACTGACTGGTGTAAAGTTGGAGGGGGAGAGTCAAAGGACAACAGTCCTCGGATGCTGTCAAAGCTCTGTATCAGAAAATAATATCCGGGTATTAAAACCATGATAATTGTCTGAAGCATCACTTACGTTCCTTTAAAAAACAAACCAAAACCTCCTCGATACGAGATACATTTTCACTCTACGTAAACTTTTCTTTTTGCTACCCTGTACCGCACCGTTTCTTTTGGCGTTGTAAGTGAGAGGGTCTAATTAAATCTAAATATAATTTCAGCCTGGATTGAATGTCTTGGGAGTATTTATCCCCTAGTAAGATAACTACTGTAGACTTTTAAAAATTCATGCCCTCTTGATGAGCTCGAAGCTTTTTTGGGTCATCTGTGTGGTTGAAGTCACCACTTAAGTGCTGACGCAAACTCATTCAAGCAAAAAGACAATAACTTCTGCAGCCGGGAAGGGTTCTTCATCATGTGTTGTCAGCAGCCAGAGATGGCTGCTATAATTAAGAAGTTCTCGAGGGTGAGATTTTTATTTTCTTCCCTCCTGTTCCCGTTTCCACGTGGGAAGCGACACTGCGATGCCAGCGTAGTATTTGGGCCGCTGGAAGGCGTGGGGCAGAGCGTCGACGCTGGGCTCTGACGCTGGGTAAATTCGACCCCAACTGGAGCTGCTGGGGCGCTGTGGGGTCGGGCAGCCTTTGTCCTTACGGCTTTGATGTTGGGAAGGGGCAGGGCACCGAGGCTTTTGTTCTGCAGCTGCTTGTGAGGGAGGCAGAAGCACCGTGTCCGTCCTTCAGTTTTTGAAGGTGTGCTTGGGACTTCAGGACATAGATGTGATCTCAGACCTCCTGCAGGAACGCTGCGTTCATGAGAACTGGGGTGCCTTTTGCTATCGGATCGGAAACCTTTTTATATATCAAACAAAGAAGAGAGTGTCTGAAAGATGAGATCTGCCAGCTGAGGAGGAGCACAGTCCAAGGCAGCACCAGGCTAAACACACCTGCATCGTGAGCCTTTTTTATAGAAGAAAATTAAATCATGGTGCCCTGTTCTGGTATGAATAAAGGGGGGAAACCCTTAGAGTGCTCTAATTCCTTTGGGCTTCTTTTACAGTCCTTATTTTCAAATATGACGTTAAAAGTTCTGTGAAGCCAAAGTGCTGCTGAGAGCGGCTGTGCAGCTGCTGCCCCCGTTGCCTGAATCACTGCTAGTCTGTGGTGGGTGGAGGGGCCCAGGGGCTCTCCTAGAGCTTGTGTACCTTGGAAACCTCAAATAAAAGCATCTTCTGAGGGAATATTGAAGGTGGGAGAAAAGGAGAGGAAGAGGACTGTAAGGGTGTGAACAGGGAAGATGTGGAAAGGTGCCGTCAGGCCAGAACTTCAAATAGAAGAAAGAGTCCTGGGGAAAAGGATTTAATTCTGGGAGGTCGGTAAAACTGACGAGCTGTATTTGAAGTGAAAACCAGAGGGAATTGTATTTAAATGTCTAGAAAGGCAGCTCGGCGATGATTTTAGCGAAGCAGTAGGCTCCCAGCAGTCTTCGTAGCAAACCAAAGGCAGACTGAAATAGTCCAGCGAAGGCATTCAGCGGGAGTTTGAAGGAACACATGCTTGGGTGTATTTTTAAAAACCAAGCGGATGCCATAGTGACTGACTGCTGCAGGAGTTTTTTGGCCTGGTTTATGTTAGGAGAGCTTCGTGGTGCTGAGCTGCAATAATCTACCTTCGCAGGTTTGTAAGTGTGGAAGCGTTTTGGGTCCCGTCATGCTCATTCAAAACCCGCAATGAATTAGGTGATGCTCAGCGGGCTGCAGGTTGGAGCCCAGCTGCTCTGTTACTTTCGGCCTTGTTAAAGTCACCCCGGTTTTGTAAGGTTAAGCAGCTCTTGCCTTTGTGATGCCAAAAGCGGTGCTTAATGACTGACTTGGTGGAAGTGCTGGAGATAAGGACTGACGTGAGAAAACGTGAAATGAGTCTTACAGTCCAGACCCTAAAGGAGAATGAGGATGGCCCTGGTGTTGTACTTCTCGTTGTTAACTCCTGCGTGAGGTGACCTAGCCGCTGTGTGCAAACAACTTACCTGCCAGGTAACTCAATATTGTTTCTTCCTCTCTCCATTGCGTTACGCATCCAAGGTCACCAGCAGCTGACACTTCATGCTACGACACTTTATACTTTCACTTTATCTTCCTGATTTCGATGCAGGCAGCTTAATTTACACTCGTGGTAGGTTGCCTTAATGACTCCAGGCAACAAACTGGGAGCTCAGAATTCGGAGACGCTGTCGTGTTCGGCATTCGCCTACGGTAAAACAAGCTCTGCAGCAAGCTTCTTCCTTTTAACGACTGCCAGGCTGCATAACCAACGGGTTCAGCAGTTGGCTGCTGCTGAGGCTTACCACTTTGTCGAAGAGAGGTGCCTCGGGGAAGCTTTTCTGAGTCCTGAAGCAGCTGAACATCTAGGGCTTGTGACTCAGAGCCGGTCTGTACGTCCGTGTGTCTTCAGAAGTCTCCTGGATGGGCTCCTCTTTGCTCCTTAGGTGCAGTGGGAAGCCGGGGCTTGCCTGGACCACCCCCCCTCAGCCCCTTGCATCTTTGTGCTGGGGAACAACAAAAAAAAGGTCTGACAAAGTGGGCAGAAGTGTTACTGGCTGCTCGGCACACATCCCATCAGAACGGAGTGCTTTAATCGAACCTACCGGTACAATCCCGGCACGCTCCAGGTGGACTGGAGGACTTGCTGCCGGTATTTCCAAAGAGCAGGTGAATGGGCTGGCTTTGCCAGTTGCTTGAACAAACACATTTTGGGTGTCCGCAGAGAACTTCTCGTATGTACCACTGCTCTGAGAGAAATACATGGATTGCTGCTCCTGCTGTGCTGTGGTTTGCTGTAAAACATGGTGTGTTGGGTACTTGGAGCTTTCTGTAACCTCCACTGCCAATCGTCCCTGTGTGGTTTGTTTTATCCCGGGTTCTTCACCAAGCTTCACCTCTCTTGTGTAGGCCAGGGGAAGTCCATTTGTCTCTGCTCTGACCCCAGTGTTCTCAGAATTACCCCAAAAAGTCTCATTTCAAAGAACTTTCTCTCTTCTGCTGCATTTGGGCTTGTCTCGTTTGCTGACCGGCTCCCATCACACAACGTTTTATAATGGCCTGGATTGCCCTCACCTTTGGATTCTGTCCCCAGCAGAAGCGCTGTCGCCTCTAACTCCTGCACTTGAGGAATTGTTTGAGCTTTTCCCTGTTGGTGCCAGTTGTTTCTTTACGCAAAGCCGCTGGGATGACACGAGTACCTGAGGGTGGGTGTTCTGTGCCGAGCGCTTTTCTTCTTGTTGGCACACGTGGCAGTAGTGCAAATGGTTTCATCTCCCCCAAGGAGCATTCTTCTTCCTGCTGCGTTGCCTTTTATTGTGTTGTGTTTAGATGGGGTGCAGTGCAAATCTTTGTTTTTTTGGTAACGTTGGCAGGAGGAGCAGTGTGAAGCAAGGCAACGATCTCCTGCTGAAGCGGATGGGACAGTTCACGTCTCTTTAGGGCACAGAACCCGATGTGAGCCGAAGACACCATTGACTTGCTTTCACGTGGAGTTCTCTTCCACTCTTACTGACGGGCGTTTCAGCGCCGTGCTGGAAGCGATACAGTGCTCGGCCTGCTCTCACATAGCAGAACAAGTTAGGTCTAAGCAAAGCTCACGGGGCTCCTATTTTTAGTGCTTCCAGGATCAACGTGGTGACCTCCAGCTTGAGCCACGTGGAGGAAGAAGAAAGGCATTTTTGGATCCCAGGAAGGGAACTTGGTGTGAGAAAGGAGCAGAAAAGGCAGGACAGAGAGAAGCAGCTCTCAAGCAGCTACAAATACTAGGCAAGGCAGGAATGGCAGCAGGGGATGGATGAATGAAGTGCTGCTTAGTTCTTTTTCCTCGTACTTTCATCTTCTCAAATCTCGCTTTAAGTAGATCTAGAAGGGTGTGGGGCTTCCTAGTGCTCAGTGAGTAAACGTCTGAGTTGCAGTGGCTTGGCAGCGGCCTACATTCGGATTTTTCAGTGAAATCTCATTTCTTGTTGTCCCTTTGTGCTTCATCTAGGCAGCAAATTAACGGGGCAGGGATTTATCCTGTTCCTTCCACAGCGAATGCCTCGTCTGGTGCTGCTGCTCTCCAGTTCTCTGACAAAAAGCAGGAGATTTGCAGTTCCCAAAGGGTTTTTCCAAATATTACACTGTTGTCCTCTTTTGAACTGAATCAGAGCCTCTCGGAGACGGAAAATTACTAAATAAAGGTTTTTATGTATTTATTTTTTTTTGGGAAAATGTAAACTTGCCCTGAGATGGCTGTGAAAATGTCACCTCTGGTTTAGGAGATCCCTCAGCAGCCCGCCCTGGAAGGCTGGCAGATGCCGACTGCGTTTGCCTTGTTCTGACATTCTTCTCATAACTGCCGCACTTGAGGGCCCGATGCAGGACAAATGCTGCGCCTGCTTTGGCCTGACCTCCAGTAAGGTATTTAAAAGATGTCTCGGTAAAATAACTGCACAGCTGAATGGGGTCTTCGGTTCAAGAGCGGTGAGACCACTTAACGCAGCCAGCGTGTGAGTACCACAGCTCTTCAGGAATGCTGTGATAAAAACCAACGCCGAGCTACCTCTTCACTCGAGCTCGGCGAGAGGATTCCAAACAGAAACCAACAGAACAGTTTAGGTCACCGTTCACACGTTCAACCACTGCAGGATCTCTAAAACGTGGTTAAATATTTTTAAATAAACCTGAGCTGGGTTTGGGTCCTGTGTGCCGTGAGTAGGCTGCGCGTCAGCTCCTTGGACAGCTCAGGCATGAGAGGTCTCGCCCCAGCCTTCCGTGGAGTGCTCTTTTCTTTCATCCCATTGCTTTTATGGTGAAGCCACCTTAAATCCTTGATTTCCCAGCTTCCAATTTTTATTCCCATCAAGGCGTGTGTGCGTAATGCATAGTGTCAGTGATGTGCTGTACGGCTGAGTTCGAACAGAGGAGTTTTCCATTTAATGTTGAAGGACTTGCTGAACTGTTGCAGGGTTTCATTTCTTACGTTTTTGCAGAAGCCTTCTAGCGGATACAGATGAAAACAAAAACCTACAATTAGCACAGGTAACACAAATCTAATCTGTACATTTTCTCCCTTATCCTGAACAAAGAACGCGTTTCTGTCAGTATTTTATGTCAGCTCCCTTTATTCCTCCTGCTTCTAAGCTGGGAGACCAACTCTGGAAAACCCGGCAGCTCCAGAAGGGATCCTTTTATCCATGCCTGCCGTGTCTGGGAGTTGGTCGCCTTCCTGCACATCCCTTGTGTGAGGCGTGGGGAGCAGATCTCGGTAGCTGAGCGTGGCCGCAGGAAGGTGATTTCTGCGGGGGGATTAGGAGGCACGGCGTGGGGCAGGCCAGCGAGGCTCGCGTAAACCTTGGCTCGCACTCAACTTGAATTTCAGCTCCTAAACAGCGACGTTTGCCGCTGCAGAGGAGCTGCCCTCAGAAGTTTATTTCCGTACCCATAATCTAAGCGGTGTCAGTAGGCCGTGGGAGATCAAACCCCCGGTCCAGGGAAGGATCCGATTTGTGACGCAGCCCCGGTGCAGCTGCATGTGCTGGCATGAAGCAGTGGGAAGGGCAAAGCTATTTCTGCTGGCATGTCCTACATACGAGCCACGAGTGGTGGTAGGCAGCCTGGTAGGGCCCTTGGAGTTAGCAAAGCCTTGCTGTGGTCGGGGGCTTGTTGGAGAAGCTGGACTGTGCTGGAGAAGTGCCTTGGGGGGGAGAGAAACATTCAGAAAGGCACCTTAGGGACGAGCTTCTCAAAATTTGCCAAGGAATATCAATTTGGCAAACAAATTTTGCTATCCTTGGTACTTTTTAATGCATTTCCTTCCTCATCCCCATAACTAGAGGAGCGCTGTGGTGTCCTGGAGAGCAGACTGAGCGGGGAGATGGCAGCCTGACCGCTGCAGTCAGCAGACAGAACTGCTCTCCGGCTGTGGATAGCGTGAGCTTTGAAGTAAGTAAAGCATCCCTTCTCTAACCCCAGCTCCTGGAGCAGGGGCCCATCTCACGCGTTGTTCTGAGGCAGCTCCTGCTCTCTGAACTCCGCTTTGCATTTCAAAAGTTGTTCCTTTTGCTGATAGCATTTCTTGGGCACGCGGTGGTTGTTTTTTTTCTGAATGGCTTGTTCTCAGCTCTGCCTCGGATTGTGTGACCTGTTACATAATCCAGCGGTTCTGCAAAGGGCACTTCTTTAAAACAGTCGGAGCATTTTCTTCCTCGCAGATGAGACAGCAGCTCGCTTCTGCTGAATGTCTAAAAGGGGAAGAAAAAGGTTTGCTGTTCAGTATGTGCTTCTCTGCCAGAGACAGATGCAATCGCTCTCCTTTCAAATGCAGTTGTTGGTTCAGGAAAGGTCAAAGCAAGACTGAAAGTAGTTTAAACCTTCACCTTACTAATGGAATAGTCAGTGCACTTGAAATAACTAATCTGAACACGACATTTTTTTTGTCATCTGTACCAACATCTCACAGAGATTTCAGTGTCTTTTAGCATGCAGATCTGGTTCTCTTAAATATTTTTGAAAGCTTGAGCATGCGGGCGTCAGTTGCTGTGCTTGTGTGAACGCCGGACACATTGAAATTGCTGTCTTCTCTGAGACTGCTGAAGCAGAGCCACTGGGAGCTCTGCTTTTCTGTCCTGTGAAGCTGAGACCCTTCCCTTCCACTCCTAGGGACTGGGCTCCTGGTGGTTAACAAGTATTGTTGGCAATAGGCAGGAGCAATGCCATCGTGTCCTAGAGAAAACTTGTACATTCCTCAGCTGCAACAGAAGTATTTCTGTAGTGACCTAAAAAAAGAGTTCATGCTATCAAAGATCGGCTTATTCTTCCACCGCATGGATGATTGTAGGTCTTTTGTCCTGACTTGGGTCAGGGAGAGGCATAAGTGGAAAAAACTGAAGAATAATGCCTTCCTCTGCAGAGGATGATGCAAGCTTAATCTTCGGAAAAACCCGTGAGAAACTAGTCCACAAGTTCTCTCTGGAAGGAAATCTGCTGTGGTCAACGCTTCTTGATGTGTTCAGACCAGCTTCCTGACGGCATGCGCCCTTCTGAGCAAACAGGAATTTAAATGCATGCAAAAGCAGCGCTGGCCACACAGTTCCCCGGCTGTCAGGAGCTCTGGCTCAACATCCTGCTCCTTCACCGCCTCGGGAGAGAGCTGAGCACTTGCTTGGTAAACTTGCTTTCCCCTTACGTGCCTGCCTCGATCCCTCATCCTTGCAGCACGCACAAGTCTCTTGCCTCTCGCAGCAGTCCTCGTGCCGAGCCCGGGGGCTGTCGGCAGCCCTGGGGAGCGCTGTGCAGCCTGCAGGAACCTGGCGATGGCAGCTCTTTGGGATTTTAAAATTCTGGTGCTAAAAGTGGGTTGAGTTCCGCTGGTGTTACCCTAACTGTGGTGTGTCCTCGGTGAGGGGTGGCTTGCCATTTTCCTGGAACAGCTGTTGTTTAATTGCTGGTATGGTGCTGGTCGAGGCAAGCTGCCAAATGAAGCTAACCAGAGGTGCTTTTCTTAAGAGTATGGTTGAAATGCTGCCTAGCTACGCAGACCTTGTTTAGGATTTGTCCGTGGTCTTCTGCTGTGCCACTCGCGGTGCACGCAGCTGCTCTGGAGACTGCTGAGAGCAGTTCCTGACCGCTGTCCTCTAACATTTTATTGGAAATACAAAGAAACGTGCCTTCGAAGGCACTGAACAAGTGGGTGAACTTGCTCCGGGTGCCATTCCACAGGCAAGTTAACGCGTGTGTCAGGCTGATACCTACGGGTTGTCTGGTGATCCTGGTGCTACAAGGAAACGAGAAGTTTTCTTTACTGCCTACAGAAGAGAAGGCTTTAATATCACGTCTGCGGTGGCAGTTAGTGTCTGCAATACTATACGACGTGGCTGGTTCTTCAGACCACGCTCTTACATAGCACAAGAGAACCAGAGGAATTTGCTCTTTCCCTCTGAAAAACTGGGGAAAAGATGTGCAAACTGCCACGCTTCAAAATGTGACTATAGGCAGGAGGCTGACCAACATGGAGCCGAAACGAGGGACTAGTCATTAATTTCTTGGGTTATTCCTCTCTTGCCAAATATTCCAGACTCGAATCTATTTACATTTCTCCTGTCTTGTGGTATCAAATGCGTGGTTGCTGCAAAAGTAGACTTGAAGCGCTGTGCACACCTCATGAAACGATGTGTGAGTGGGAAAGATGCCTGGAGAAGGGCTGGCTCTGGAGGGAATCTCTTTAGGGTGAGGGTAGCTTCCAGAAACCGAGGGCGCACAGGTGCGACTCCTACATGTCAGTATCGTTCCTGTCCAGTGATGCTCCTATGAACCATGTTTTTCATTGAATTCTGGTTACTGCGAGTGTTTTTTGTCCAATAAAGTATTACTCACAGTCAGATGTTTATGGTGTGAAGCTGAGCATTGCATGTTTACTCCGAGGAAGCTCTTAAATAACAGCATCCGCTGGGTGAATGTGTGGGGGAAGGTGAATGGGCAGCTTGAGGTCCTCGCCCTGGTCCGAGTGGTTTTTCCCTTGGGAGAGGCCGTTGGAGCAGAGGACCTTCAGACCTCCTCCGCAGGCTGCGTTCCCTGATTTATACCCTCGGAGCAGGTCAGCACCGAGCAGTTTCTCTCGCCTGCGTGGGACGTATTCCCAGGATGGCCTCGCGGCAGGGACGGCTCTGAACCATTTACTTAAGGGCTCCCTGAATGTTGCTTCAGCAAGCAAATGGAATTAGTTTCTTCCTAAATCTTTTTTGCACGTCAAACCGGGCAAGACTTTGTAATGCGCAGAGAAATGAGGAATGTTGGTCTGAATCCAGAAAACGTTAATCCTCCTGTCTGCGGGCTTGGCCAAAGTAATCCTCAGGTTTCCCTCTCCGTGCAAGGAAGCCAGCGCTCCGTGGGCTCGTGCGTTTTGCACGGTGCTCTCTGGGAAGTGCTTTCCTCCATAGCAAGTCAGGACCTACCTTCACCTCTCTAAAGCTGCAAGGTGAGATGCTTCGTGCTGCTGCAGCTGGCTGAAGAACCAAGCAGACCAAGAAGACAAGTGCCCAGCATCCACTCCATCAGCTTAGGTACCGAAATCCAGGCGACGCTCGCTCTAGGTTGCACAGTGCATGCTCTGGGGCAGCTGCTGAGTCATACTTGGGCTGCTGCAGAGAGCAGCAAGCGTGCTGGAAAAATTAAACCCAACCCTTTGTCAGTGCTGTGTTGTAAAGCCCAGCCCATCTCTTATCAGAGAGCTGATTAAAAGCCACGGTCTCGAGTGATAAATGAGTGAGAAAGCATTAAACCTGAGAGGTGAAAACAGGCAGGATGTTTCAGGGCTTTCCACGGAATTGAAGTGTTTGCAGCCTTCTGCTCCAGCTGGCGTTGTGGCTGTCACTCTTCTGGTGCAGATTTAACTTAATTTCAAATCCTTTGCTTTAGGAAAGGTCAGAATTGGAAAGACACTCAGCGTTCATTAGGCTGCCTCTTTTCCTTCTACCTGAAATAAAAATGCAATGCTTCCTCAAAGCGATGTGCTCTTTTTCTCCCACTTGAAAAAAAAGTATTATCGCATAATTAACACCTTTCCGTGAAGAAGAAGGTGTTAATTAGGCAAAGTCGCAGTTAAATAGCAGATAGTTGGGCTCAGGCTTTCAAAGCCCAGGTGATGGGTGCAGTGGGAAGAGGAGGGTGACTTCTGGCAGAGCTTTCTTTGATACCCTGATACAAGTTACAAGTGAGACTTGCCCTGTAAGAAAGGTGAAAATAGGCTAACTGGAGGGCAGGGCAAAGCCATCTGAGGAGCACCTGAGAAGAGCTGAGATTTGGTATTTTAACTGTTTGGTTCCCCTTCCCGAAGCTGGAATCATTCCCTGGTGCTGCAACCGTGCTGGGAGCCCCAAGCCCTGGTGTCAGGAGGTTTCCTTGGAAGGAGGCGATACCAACAGAGCATTCAGAAGCACGTTTGTGTTTGCAGCTGGCTGTATTGCGTTCTCCCCTCTTACATCCTCATAAATGCAGTTCTCTTTGTCATTCCAGGACAGAAGATGAAGAGATTTATCTAGCCCCTCTGCAGCGTATGCCGGTGGTTGTGAGGCTTCGCTTGTCTTTGCAGGTGCAGAGCCCGGGGGATTTGGGAAAGCTGGAGGAATGTTGTTTTGGGTAAAAGATATCAGCGTCTCTAATTAGGAACAGCAATTAGGAAATGGGTCTGAAAAGTCTAAGGAGACACCGAAAGCTTTGATCCTACTCCCTGTTTCTGGTGGGAGAGCCTCAATGTGAAGGGGCGATGATATTTGCTGGAGTGACACCGGTATCTCAGCCGTCCGGATTATTTCAGGTGTAACTGCAGGCAGGGCTCCCAGCCAGGGCGCAGAAATGAAACGGCCAGGCCTGGGCTAGAGGTCTGGGAGCTGTGGAAGCTGTGAAATGTGGGAATGTGGCAGGGTAATGGGCAGGAAACATCAGCCCTGCCTGTTTGCACGGAGGTTTGGATGGCGAGGGCAGGCAGTCTGCAGAGCACGGAGTCCCGAAGCAGTCTGTTTTAGCTGTGGTGTGGGCCTCCTGCTGAAACCAGGTGTGCTTTTTGCGCTAGCTTTGCAAATGCTTTCCTCGTTTCTGAGCTTTGAGCTGTGTTTTGTTTCTTCCCAGCGGAATTCGCCCCAAGATGTAGGCAGGAGGAGCATCATCTTGCCTGGCAGAGACGTGCACTGCTCTGTCCTGGTTGTAGAATCGTTGTTGCAGCTGTATTTCTTGTGCTTGGATGTGTTCTTAGAAACAACTTGTGCTCACTTCTTTCCAGCCACCTTTGTACGTTCCCGTGCCTGTGCCATGCTCTGAACTCCGTGGCCTTCCTGTTCTCCTATCTTTGCGGACTTTGTTTTAAGGCCACGTCTCCTTTGATGGACTTGCACTTTTTTCATCTCTAATGCTGGATACCTGTTACATGCCTAGAGAAATTACCATTTGTTCTGCATTAGTAGGGCTTCTTGCAGTACCTGCATTTCATTTAGTTCTGGCTGATTCTGCCTGTGGGCAGCTTTAACGTTTCCTTAGCTCGCATTTATCTGCATCTTCTTAAAGCCAAACCCTTGTTTTATTTTTAACGTCTTCCTTAGGACATTTCTTTAGGTTAGTATTCCTCCTGCGTTTCTTCTCCAGTGCCATTGGTGTCGAGTCTTTTGCAACCTAGTGAGAAGTTTGGGATATTTTAAAGATACTTAAATGTTTTTATTTAAATTGATGGCAGAGGCGTTTTTGCAACCGGAGGATGACTTCTGCCAGGTACCACCTTCACTTTGTTTTTTTGACTGGTGGATCGCTGCCGATATATCTTATACCGGTTGTTGGTCTCTGTCAAAGATCCTTTTGTGCACATTCATTCCAGCAGGCGAGGAAGTGGAGAAGCATTTTGGTCCCTGCGATACTGGTTACAGCTGTTTGGGCATTGTCTTTGGAGTATCATTGCGTTTGGGCTCCAGCCAAGGTAGAACACCAGCTCCTCTACAGGCTTCAGAAGCTGCTCAGAGTTAGTCCAGTATTTCTCTGTGCTTCCAATACGTTTAAGTTATAGCTTTACACAGAACTCGGTGCTACGATGACATGACCACAGCAGCAAGCAGATGAGCCTGGTTGCTTCTCCCACACACCTGCCCTCCCCAGGTAAGCTGCTGCTGCCCCTTTTCTGGCCCCTGTCAGTAGGGGCGGTAGCTGAGGATGGAAAGGTGCTGCTGCCACCCCAAGCTGGGGTCACTGCTGGTGTGTGAAGCTGCAGGTTGGTTATTTGCCGTAGCTTGGCTTGGCCGCGCTTGCTTTTGGCCAACAGGGAGCTAAACAGAAGCAAAATGAATCAGAAAGGTGTCTTCCGTCAGTGAATGAAAGTAGGTCTGCTCAGGTGCAGTAAGGCTAGGCTTTTACACTTACTTAAACTCTTCATCTTCAGTGTTCTTTGCTATTCCTCTCCTGAGCTCTACGTTTGATCAGTGTTGAGCTTTTTCAGTTTTCAGCTTTCTGGCCCTGGGAGTCCACTCTGTGCTTGTTTTGTTGCATATGGACAGTTCTGGCTGCCCTTTTGCTCCAAGCTCTCCCCTGCTCCCAGTTCACACACACCTGCCTGCCTTTCAAAGCACCTTTTGCCTAACTCTGGATCTTAGCAGTTCTTCACCAAAATACAGATTACCGTGTTCACATCTTGCCTGCGTGACGAGCTGTGCACTGGGTTTCATTCATCTTTGGCAGAATTGTGTTTAGGCACTAGCTTGTTTTGTTCTAGAATCCATCGCTTTCCTTACCTTTCTGCTCAAAATTGGCAGGGGAGAGTAAATCTGCAACAAACAAACCTCACTTTATGAGCAATTTAACGGTATTGCTACTGGTCCTTCATCCTGTCAGACAGATAACCACGAATTTTTAACAAAAAGTGTTGAAAACATAACAGCGTACTTGATTTGTTACATCTGGGCTATCATGCCTTGCTTTTTTTACACTCTGGAGTATCGTGAATGGTCTATAAAGACCCTGCAGGAGTTTAAACAATAGGTTTTGTTGTTCTTTTTTGCCTGATAGCAATCGGCATTGAAAGAAATAACATAATAATAAAAAATAACCCCCAACACAACACCTTTTCCTTTTAATGAGGGAAACCCCCTGTGTGACAGACCTACTTGTTGATGGCTGTGAAGAACACACAGCTGTCATCTGAAACTACTGAAACTCGATAGGAATACTTTCTTCTAAGCATATAAAGGTGCTTATTTCTATCGTAGTGAATAAGGGATCACTTAAAACGTGGGCTGCTCCTCACTTCCCGTGGTCGATAGGATCTTAGGGTATGGATGCTGGCCCCAGCTCTGCTCTTCTGTCCGCTGACGCCTGGGAGCTGAAGCTGGAAATGGTTCCTGCCACCGGTGCTTCCTGCAGTTTTGGGGAATTTCACAAAGCAGCTTTTCGGTTTTCAGCTGCGAGTAGTGTAATTGCTGTAACAGAGCCGTGGCCCTGCCGTGACCCGCCTGTGTTCTGATGTGCAGCTTTTCGTCTGATGCTCCTATTTCCAGGCTTGTGCAGAACACGATAATAACAAAGCAGCGAGTGCTGCGCTCCGGAGAAGACCAAGTAAGGAAACTGCTGGGCTCCAAAAGCCTCTTATGTAAGCAGTGAAATCTGCACAGTGTCATTTTCTGTTTGGTTTTGAACAATTATGGAAATCCCTGACAATTGCCAAAAAGCAGGAGTGCTTCGGCTTCCAGACTCCCGTTGCGTTGCAGCGAGCGCTCGGTGTAATGGTTAGCTTTTTTTGCCCCTTTTTTAATGACTGCTCGGTACTGACAGGCTTCAGCTCTTTCTGTAGCTTCTGGCTGGATGTTTTAATCAGAAATGGCCCTCTGGCAGATGTACAGTAGCTGGAAGCATTGCCTCAACTTAGTGATGCTGTTTGATCTATTGCCTTCGCTGTTCCTGAACTACTGAAAATGCAAAACATTAACCCGAGACTCTTGTGCAGGGTTTTTAATAGCTCTGCCAGTCCTTTGTAATGCTAAGTCCTGATTAATCTGCACATGGAGGCTCTTCTGCCACCTTCGTTCCCATTTATTTCCTTCCAGATTTTTTACTGTAACCCGGAACACCCTGTTAAAGGGCGCTTTTATCTCCTGGTGGGGTGGGGGAGCCAACAAATCCAGTTTTTTTGCCATCGTGATGGAGCTGTCTGCGCTGCTGACATGGTTTCTCAGGTCCCGATAGCGTCGCACTGAAATTTATCGTAATCTGAGGCATTGTTTTTCAAGGGGATTTGGAACTGATGGAAGCCTAGGGTTTAAAACTTAAACCCGGAGAGTATTTACTAAAGGGACCTTTTGATGCAGTTGTCCGGTTTAATCTCTTTCTATTATTTTTAGGCTTTGTGCACAAGTTACAAGAACTTAACAGCTTAGCTAGTGCAGAAGCAAATTCAGAACTGAAAGCTTTTGGCAGCTTGTCCTATCCAAATTGCTGATGCTCCCTTTAATAAGAGGATTTACAGCCCTCTTTCATGCTGCGTATGCCTACGGCGTAGCCCCAGCAGCGGTGCAGCTCCTGGTGGTATGAAACCGACCCTCGCAGCCCTTCAGCCCTGCCACCAGATGCCTCTTGGTTGCGCGGTGGCTAGGACAGCTGGCAGGGCTGGATGGGATCACAGCCCCGGGGCTTTGGGTCACTCGGGCTTTGACTTCGGTGATCCCTCTGGCGGCAGGGAGCTCGCCTCTGCTGCTGGTAGCCGGGAGCCTGCGGGGTGACGGGGCTGTGGGAGCAGCCTTCCGAGCTGCTGTCATCTCCTCGGCTCTGACTGGCATCGCCGTGTTCCGGTGGGCAAGCGGGGGGGAAAAAAGCCTGTAATTTCAGGGAAGGAGCTGCTGAGCGATGGCAAGGAGGTAGGCTGTGCCGTGTGCCTTTTGCGTCCAGCGAGCCACGTTCAGCAGACGCCAGTCTCACTGTTGGGTTTCTGCCTCTTTGGGAATTCAAAGCCTTCCTCCTTCAGTGCCCCTTGAAACGGGGACAGTCCAGCAGAGCAGGATCATAACCCGGGCTCCTTTGTTAGCCGAAGCAGCAGTGCGAGAACAGTGTGAGCCTTGTTAGCCTCGAGAAACAACAGCGGTGCTCTTCGCATCGTTTGTGACTGCTGCTAATTAGTGCACAGTAGCTTTTCCTCTCTCCCTGCAGCAGTGGGTTATTTGCAGTAGTGTTTCTACCCAGCGCAGAGCTCACCTGCCTTTAGTGCTGAGAGAGTCCTCACCGGTGAGCTGATACCAGAAATGATTTCTGGGGTTAATCTGTCTGGTTTCTGAGCATTTGCTCTTGCAGCCATTGCAGTTGTTCTTTGGGCAGGGCTGCGCCGTCGGGGGACAGTTCCTACATAAGTGTGCATCAGAAATTGTGCCATCGAATTGTCTCCCAGCCCTCTTCCTGGAAATAAGCCGTGGTTCTGAGGGCAGGGACGGAGCGATCTCGTTTTGTGCGGCACTCCTGACGGCACTGCGAAGCCCTGCTGCCGGGGCAGCGCGGCAATCTGACGGGTTTTGCTGCCTAATCTGTCTGCCAGCTGCATCGTAATCTTTGGGTTTTCGGGGGAGGCGGTGGGGGAGAGAGCAGCCTTAAGGCAACGCGGTTTTCGGTAGGGACCTTCGGAAGCAGGACTGAAGGACAGTTTAGTGTGCTTGCTCGTAACGCTGCTCAGAAGCTGGTAAGTATTGAAGGACTTCATAAGGATGTTTTGGGCTGATGGTCAACAGCATGGTGTCTTGTTTCCAAAGGCAAAAATTGCGTGGTCTCTTGGGACAGGCAGCACCAAAGGCACTTTGTAGCTGAGGGAAGCAGTCCTTCTGCCTATGTACGTGTGTACCAGGGAAATTGCCTCGGAAGGGTGGGAGGCACTCGCAGCTCCGGTGGTCTCTCTGCTTCAGGGAAGTGGGTCAGCAGTGTCCTGGGGACTTCCAGGCCTCACAAGTCCAAAATAGGTGGAAAAAAGGTAAAGCAGAGCCCACAGCTGCGAGCTGTGTAGGGTTTTTCACTTTTTATTTCACTTCTTCCCCCACCCTGTAATAGGTCATACAAAATGAGACAACTCTTTAGAGAAAGACATCTGGCCACGAACACTTAGCGCCCGGCAGTAGGAAGGCCGACCCAAAAGAAAGGTTTGACACCCACCAGCGTGCTTTGCAGCTCAGAATCGTCTCCTAGCTGGTTCGAAGCGTCGTGCCCTCCAGCCTGGGTCTGCCCAAGCACAGCCCTGTAGCATTGAGCCCTTGTGCCACCCTGGGGCCGTGGGGACGAGCATGTTGTGCCACGAAGCCGTGCCTCCCACGGTGCTGCTGGCGGGGAATGCTCTCCACCTACCAACCTGCCGGTGCCCCGTGGTGTGCTTCTGCTCCAAAAGTCACGTTAACAGCTGTTATTGTAGATGCTGATGTCTTATCTAACTGTTTTCTGCACCTCGTTGCTTTATTCTTTCTGAGATCTGTTGTTTTCTGCTGGTCTGTCACTGCGTTTCTGCTGCCCCTCCCTCTAGCCGGGTTTGTCAAGTCGCCCATGTCAGAAACTAAACTCACGGGGGACGCCTTTGAACTGTACTGTGATGTGGTTGGGAACCCCACTCCGGAGATCCAGTGGTGGTACGCTGAAGTCAACCGGGCTGAGTCTTTCAAACAGCTGTGGGATGGCGCGCGGAAGCGCCGTGTCACCATTAACACCGCCTACGGGGCGAACGGGGTGAGCGTGCTGAGAATAACCCGCCTCACCTTGGAAGACTCTGGGACTTACGAGTGCAGGGCCAGCAACGACCCCAGGAGGAATGACTTGAGGCAAAATCCCTCCATAACGTGGATTCGAGCCCAGGCTACTATAAGCGTCCTTCAGAGTGAGTTCGGCGCCCTGCCGTAGTGGTACCGTAGTATCTAGAGGCAGCCCAGTGCCCCTTGCCTTCCCCTAACCCCCACCAGCCCCCTGCTGCCTTGTCCCGTTGTTTCGCACCCGACGCCGTTCCCGTAGTGCTGACGTGTCTGCCACCCCTCTGTCTTCTCCTTAGGATCAGAGGACTTGGGAGAAATCCCCGGGTTAGTTTCATAGTTGTGTGTGGAAACCAGCCCCGCGCTGAGCTTGTGCCTCTCCCCTGCCCCGTAGCTCCGCAGCAGGTTTCCAGCCCCAATGCTGGCTTCTCCGTGAGTGCCTTTATATTTGATTTGTGTTCTTCCCAGGTCTAACCGTTTCATTTTTTTTTCTTCTGTTCTCTTGGAATTTCCTCTGAATGCCTTCCTCACGTGATTTTGGTTGCATATATGCTGCTGTGCCGATCCTTCCCTTTCGGTTGTACGTCACCTTTAACGTTCACATTTTTCCGTGAAGTCGTGTTGCTTTTCCTTCCCGAACAGCAGCATGTTTCCCAAGGCAGCAGCACTGAACTGATGCAGCTATTCTCAATCCAGCATGAAGGGGGAGGGGGGAACCCACCTCTTTCTCCAATGTTGAAATAATAGCTTTAGCTAAATGGCTTTCATCTGAGAATGCAACTTCTGGCAGCAGAAAAGCTTTCAGAAGCAGAGAAAATGGTTGAAACAATAGGGAACGAAAAGCAATTCTGGATCAAGACTTTTCTGCATTCAGCTGACTTTTCAAGCCACATCCAGATGAGTTTGGAAGTCTGTCGTCAGAGCTGCTATGGCAGAACCCTGTTTCATCTCGTGTAAGATGATGAACTTGCTAACGAGATAAAGCACAAACCTAACGAGTTACAGCCAGAGCGACTTAAATCTGCAACGTGAGCCTGCTGCATGGAGGTGCAGGAGAACTTGCTTGTTTGGTGAGGTCTCAGTGTCCTAAGGTGGCAAATAATTTCCAGCCCTGGGAAACAGAAGCACCTGTGTGTGGAAAAATGGGCAGTGAACCCGGTGATGCAGACGTGCCTGGAAAATTGAAGCGGCTTTGGGTTGTTCAGCACAAACCTGCTCGACACGTAGTCCTGATGCTCGATCCCTCCTTCACCTGTTGGTGTCCCAGAGGACTCAGACTTGTAGAGTCCAATAGCAGAAGTTGTGTAATTTTAGGAAATCGCACAACCGTAAGGCAAGGCGTAAAAACCTTGTCTTCCAGAAGTCATGCCTCCTCAACTCCCCCTGCCTCAGACCCTTCGTTTCTCTTGACCATGGTGAGTTCCTGGTTCCTTCTGGTCAGTTCTAGTGACCTACAGAGGGAGAAAAATCTTGTATGAAAACCCAGTGGCGGTGACCAGGTCATTCGGGAGTGAACTGCTGTGAAGATGTCTCCGTACGGGACGTGGGCTTTTCCTCTCTTGGGCCACTGAAGCTCCCTGCTCTGGGGACTGAAGCCTAACCGCTCATCTTCCTCCCCAGCTACCATCGCTCGTCGCATCTGGTGCTGCTAATTCTGGAGCCTGTGCCGTGACTTCATTGCTAAGTGCCTCGTGACCGGGCTGATTATTCCAGTTTTGTGTTTTATTCACACTTATGTGTGGGAGAAAGCATTGAGCCGAATGCTTCAATGCTTTTGCTCCGAAATGTTGGCTGTGTCAGGAGATCAGACCTGCTGGTGTTGGGAAACAGCTCTTGGACACCAAGCCCCTGCGTGGCTGTGCTGGAAACGGAGAGGAGGGAAGAGCAGACTTCCGAGCTGTCCTTGAGGATGCAGGCCTCTGCCACTGCCCAAAATCTCTCGGTGGATTAATTGTGTGCGAACACAGTTTGTCTCTGAAGCTGGAGTTCTGTGTCGAAACAGCGCTGGGATCTCCAGCTGATGGTGGCTGCGTTGCTGCTGGCCTCGTGTCGTTCGTGTGTCGTCAGCATCATGGAAAGGGAACGCCACCTGGATCCAAAGAGCAGAACCTCGCTCTTCCCACTGTCATATAGATCACAGCTGGCGTCCAATTCCAAAACATGAATGCAGACAGCTCGAGTGCAACTTGATTTTTAAAAGTTAGCACCCAAGAACTACATCTGGCTTCAATCTTGTTACTGGTTTGGATAGCGAATGTCACTTATGGATGTCTGTGTGTAAAAACCTGGTCCTACATGAAACGGACAGTGCAAGCGGTGTGTGGAAAGACTTCTGTGTCCTTCTCTTTCAGAAGGACATCCCTGCCTGGATGTTAATATCCCAGTAGTACTCCGCGTGCAATTTGTCTTATAGAACTCAGACTGGAATTGCCTCACTGCATTTAATTACTACAAATCAAAGTAACATAGGTGTGGGGAAAAGATGTTAACGAGGCTGCAGTCGTCTCCAGCCACATCGCAAACTTGAAGAGGTTGCAAGTCAGACACAACGGGCCCCACCAAGCAGGCCTGAGACAACTGTAAATATTTTTGGACACTGTAGGTTAGCAGGGACTAAAAACTTGGAGGACACCGCTTTCATAATCAAAGCAAAACATTTAAAACAAACCCCAGCATGAGCAGTGAATTCTAGCAAAAGTTTTTTCCCTCTATATCAGTACTCAGACACTGAGTTACTATTTCAAATGTTCCTAAAAACCCCTCCAAAGCCCTGGTAGTGGCTTTCTAAGAAGGCACGCACGCTTTTTGTTGGCCATGGGAAAAGTAATCAACCTATTTTGTACCCTGTAGGACCCAAACAGCTCCTCGCACAGATCAGATTCCCAGCCAGGCTATCAAGAGAAATGCAGTTGATAATGGTGAGGTGCCTATGAGAAGCGTCAGGGAAAAAAAGCTGTTTCTGCAGCAGCTGTGAGTTTTTCTGCAGTTCAGTGATAGTCCTCGTTTTAAATAGCTGTGAAAAGAAGTTCTGTAGCCTGCCTGCTGAGGAAAGGAGGAAAAAAATACACAGGAGTCCCAGAGGGCTGTGTCAAGTTATTAGAAAGTAGATATTTTACCTCCCTGCCTCTCTGGGCGATAATCTGAGTACTGTAGTATTGGAGAAATGAATGTTTTACGCGATGAAAAATGCAGCGTTTCTGACAGTCCTGTATTTTTCACTTTTCATTGCTTTTAATTTGTTTTCCAAGTGCTGTGCAGATGAATATCCAGAAGACTGCATGCATATGACTAAATTTGCATTCCAAATAACGTTATGACAAGGCATAAAAAAAACCTTCCAGGTTTAAAAATCCTATGCTGACTTGCAAAAATCCCTGAGCTATTCATTACTGACCAGTTTCCTCACCCTTGCGCTTTGCTGCTGACCCCCCTGCAGAGGAGGGGGCTCTGGAGCAGTGCGGCTGCTGAAACGAGCAGAGGCGAGAGTTGCAGCTTTGGAGTTCATTTTGCCCTTTAAAGTAAGGAAATAAATAAGTCAAAGTCAGAGGTCACACATTTACTGCTAGAGCAGTGGCCTCTAGTACAAGCTGACACTACTCCATGCGAAATTAAGGTCTTTTCAGAAGTCTAATGTCAAGAATCCTTAAATTTCCTGTAAGATCTGTCATCCTCTGTTAAGTCTTGTTCTTAACAGAATACCTGAAAACAGCTATGATCCCTGAGACCTCCAACTGAAAAGGTTTTTTGCCAAGTTTAGTAGGAAACCTGTCTCCAGCCATTGTAAAAGTCATCCCCCTTATTTGTTAGGGAGGAATTGCTCAACCTGAAGAAAAAAGGGCAATGCCCTAGTACGAGGCTGGTCACTTTGGAAAAGCTTTCCCCTAAATCATATCAGTGTGACGGTGCCAGGTAAGACTGCCATGAGAAACGGCCAGCTTTCAGTCCTAGCGCAGCCAGCACAGTATCCAACTCCTTCGCTCTGTTTAGGTCATGAGGCTCACATATCTTTTTTCCTTCATAAACGTTTATGGTTCAGGTTACTTTAGAAACCTGACTCACTTTAACACGGTGTATATTCCTCTTTCTTTATTTTAAGCATTAGGGACAGCTTTCAGCCATCCTTCATCAGACTTGTGCCTTACTCGCAGCGGGGTTTGCTCTAATTCCAGGAACCGGTGAAGTGGCACTGCGCCCCTCGTAAGCTGTGTCACGTGGAACTTTGCCCACTCGCTCTGTAGGGTTCTGTGCTGGCAGAGCAATGCTCCTGTCCTGGAAAAATGGCCAGGTGAAGACAGGATATCCTAGGTAGCCATTAGTCTCTTTGCAGGGGCAAGTCCAGAAACGTTATTCAGGAGACTGACTTTGAGGGCTGTTCTGCACAGAAAGTGGGTTTGTTTCAAACCTCAGAGTAGGTGTCTGGAACAAGTAATAGCCAGAGAGAAGTTGCTTCCAAAGGAATAGCTGATTTCTTATGTATAGTCTCAGGACAAACATTTATCCATTTTATTATCCATTTCACGTTCAGCCACGTGTAGAAATGATTAGCCATGTTGCACTGACATCTGTAGCAATGTTGAACATAAAAATCTAAAATAATTAATTCTCTTTTTTCCCACGCAGGGGAGCTGATCCGTAAGGTGTTGCCTTCGCTAGTAGTCAGTTGCTTTATTGTGACTTTCTTGATGTCTCCTGAATTAGTGCGGTGACGTTCCTTGTGTAGCCCCTTTTTCCTCTTCCCTGTTGCCCTTTGCATTTTAGACTAGTGTGGCACGTTTGCCAGTGAAGACTTGTTGCTATTTAATGTGTCCCTTTATTTCCAGAGCCGAGGATCAATGCCAGCGAGGATGTAACCATCCATCTGTACGGCCCGGCCGTCACATTGCAGTGCAACCTCACCACGAGTCCCAGCCCCCTTTCTGCCAGCTACTGGGTGAAGAATGGAGAAGAGATCCCTGGCACTAGAAAACCTTCAAACACTACAGAATACAAGTAAGTCTCCTCGGCGAAAAATCTCCACCTTACACTGGAGAATGGCAGAATTGGCAAACCTGCAGCTGCAGTAGTCAGTGAGCTGCCGGGACTCCAGGGTCCCTGGCTCAGCATCATGGTGGTCAGACAAATTGGGGGAATTGATCCACGTTAGAGGCTTTACGAAAAGTATGCCTGTGAAACTGTTAGAGGAACAATTCGGGGAGATTGTCTACAGCAATCCTGCCTGGTTCACAAAAATATAGCATCAATAAAAACACACAGTGAACTTCTCTTTGTCAAGTTGCTCATAATTTCACTCTAAACTCCTTTAGTTTTTCTCTGGACTATGTGTGATGTGTGGCATAGGTGCAGACACCAAGTCTAGCTTTCATTTTTTCCCCCTCTGAGTATATTCTGCTCTGTCTCTATCCTGTTTATGTCTACATAAGGATGAATTTGCAGCTGTGCACTTTTATCATGAAGGGAAACACAGCACACAAAGCACTGCTGCAGTTTTCTGTGTTAATCATTTTCTGGCCCTAGGAGATAAAGGACTGCTCCCTGAGAGTTGTCTGAGCAGTACTATGAAATGGTAGCAGGTCTTTGTTAAACCAGTGCAGCTGTATCACCTGTGCTTCTTCTGTGTCAGTACATTCACATCTTCAGCTTTAGTGTGTTCCACACGTGCATGCCCTGACTTTGTCTCTGCTTCTCATCTAAGGGTGTGGAGGAGAGCAGGACTTGTGCAGCCACCTCTTTTGTGTCTCTGTTGCTTGCATCGAGTATAAATCCGTTGGGGCTTTCAGTATTCCTGCAATGGGGCTTTCTAGCCATGGAGCTGATGAGAGCATACAGAACGTGCTCAGTAATGCCAGCAGAGATGTTTTCTGTGTGTGGCTTCCTTGCTTTTTTTCCCCCATTTCATTTTCTTCTCTTAGGAGGTAGCATGGATAGCAAATAGAGCCTTCTGTTCAGTTTTAAGCTAGAATGTAAAGCACTTGAATATTTTAAGCCCCTGTGTGTTGGCATCTTACTCTTTGGAGATGTGAGACCAATTCTGCTCCTCCTGCTTAGCTGTTTCACTAGAAGAAGGAGCTTATGTCTAGGTGAGGCCTGTTAAATTAGAGCATGTCTGGTTTGCTGTGCCTTGTCTCTGCTCTAAAGGAGGGAAACCGGCCTGTACACTCACCTGGCTTTTCTCAGTCTCCACCAGAATTCTGCAGGATTGTTACTGTGCTAGCGTTGCTTGCTGGCACAGGATTAAGAAATACTCAGGGTTTTCACTGCCTTAGCAAAGCGCTTGTTCACCCATGGAAGAAACCTGTCCCCTCATCTGCGCTCATAGTTCGGAGGAGAAAAGTGGTGACTCTTTTCCACGTTGTTCATCAGTTGATTCAGAGTTCAGTAACAGTCCTGGCCATGAAAAGCTGGGCTTCTCCTAAAACCAGGGGGCAGAGAGAAGTTGTTGGCTAAGCTCTTGTCTGTCTTTACAGCTTTGAAGCTCTATCAGTTTACACTTGTTTTATTGATTTATGTCAACACAACTCTACTAGAGGCTGCCATACTTTCACACTTAAAAAAGAAGTCTGTAGAACTGGAAAATGTCTTTTTTTTTTTTTTTTCTTCCACTTCTTAAGCTTAAATATTAAGGCCCTTAAGAGAATCACAGAAAGACAGGTAGTCTGTGCCTTCCCCCATGCTTGCTGAGTTTTACAACAGCTCAGTAATGGAAATATGTGGAGTTTTACAACAGCTTAGTAATAGAAATACCTGGGTGGGGTTTGTGCTGTGCAGCTGGGCGAGGAGTGCACGTTTCCACCCTTTGTCAGCAGGCACTCGTGTTTGGAGTTAACGTGCTCCTGCTCTGCCTGGCTGCGGTTTAAAAGCCAGGTACAGCTTTGATGTTTGGTAATGGTCAATGATTGTTCTTTGTCATCGAGATAATCTTTAATTTTAACTCAGATCTAACGATAACACCCCTGTTTCAGAAAGACAGTAACATCATAACTACGTTTAGACTTTCACCAGTGACTGGAAAGTAAGCCCCACAACAGCAAAGACTTGGGTCCAATTGCACTGTCAAAGTGAGCGGCTTTTTCCATGTGTCTAAGCAGTTTCCATGTGCAATTAAATTCTTTCATTACAATGCTCTTCTGTAGGGTTCCCGTTCATCTGTGTGCTATCCGCTTAATGTGCTTAAAAATAAGTTTAAAAAAAAAAAAAAAACACACACACACGAAAATGCCTTTCAGTAAAGGGGAGCGATGGGGAATATTGAACAATATTTTATTTATGCCATATGGAGATGTAAACTCCGTCACATCATAGCATGTTTCCCTACTCTAAGATGTCTTTTGTAGGTAACTATATGAAGAACATACACCTAGAGCTTTTAAGTAATTTGTTTCCCAAAGCTTTTCAAAGGACAGCAAAAGCTGGTGGACTTGAAGTTAGCACCATCACCAAAGTGAATTCTTCTGTTTTTTTTTTTTTTTTTTTTCCTTTGTGTTTGTTGCAGCTCCAATTTTCTTCTGGTCGGCTTGCATCTGTTTTTCCCTCTGCTAGCTCTTATTGAGTTAGTCTTTCCTAATTTCCTAAATGGCAGCAGATTCCTGCGTGGTGCCTTCCTTCGTGAGCTGACCAGCTTTTGCAGATTTTCCATGTCTCATCTGACTCAGGGAACGCTATTAGCAGTCTCATATCTGCTGGTACAAAAGAAAACAGTTTGAGATGACAGCATTTAGCCGTGATGGTGTCTCTAATTTATCACTTTCCAGTTGGGTGTGCAACGATTCTTTTCAATGTAGGTCGTACACATCATGTTCCATTGAGAGAGAGGTGATTTATTAGCTGCCTAATTCTCCATATAAGCTGGAGTGCGTAATTAACAGTTGTGAGGAGCCTTCTTTGCTTTTAAACTAAATGCAGCTTCTCCAACTCAGTTGGTATTGACTAGAGCTCACCCTTTTTCTGGGCAAACAACATTTATTTTGTGTAGATGCATCTGTACAACCCCTTGAATTAACTGAATTTCACAGCTATTATTTGTTAAAGGATTAAAGTGCGCAGGGGGAAAAAACCTCATAGCCTGCTTGTTTTTGAACGCTAACACAATACCTAACACGGCTCATCTGTTCTCTCCCTGTCTGCAGGATTTTGAAGCCCAGAGCAGAAGAGTCAGGGGAATACTTGTGCGTGTTTGTGTTTTCAAACTCTCCTGTAGCCAACGCCACTATAGAAGTGAGAGGTACTCGTTTTGTGTTTTGTTTTGCTTCCTCTCCCTAAAAGTGAAGTGTTTTCACTGCCTCTGCCATCTCACTCATTGTCGGTGCAAGAAGGTGAACTCGGGAGGCCTTTCCTCATGAAATCAAGCCTGTTAGCCAATCTTTAGTGATAATTTCAGAGGAAGTCTTACAGAAAATCCCCGGGGTAAGATCTCACAGATATGGGAGTGTGAATATTGGAGTTGTGGTCCTCACAGAGGGAACTTAAACACATTTCTAATATATTTGCCTGCACTGCTACAGTGAGCACATCTGCCCAAGCAGGATAAAAAGATTACTGCAGAGTGTGTCTAAGCCAACTGGGGCTCCCTCTCTGTTTCAGTCTAATAGTCAGTGAGGCGTTCTGAATGTATCGAATGTATTTTGAATTCCTGTTTCTGAATGGGGAAAAGTGAAGAGCCAGCATCTCGCACGTGGCAGCTTGGAACTGGTGTACTTGTAGCTTTTTGTCTGCAGAGCCTAGTCCAACTGCTGGGAAGGCCTGGGTGCCAGTTTGGACAGATGCCCTATACCAGACTGATTTTTTTTTTTTCTGTTTTCATGCATGTTTTTTTTTTTTTTTTTTTTCCCTGTCTTGTGCATATTGATATTCCTAGGGTCGTAACGATGTCAGAAGATTGTGGCTAGAATCTGCAGAATGTGAAAGTAGTCTGAAAAAAAATCTCGTGCTGCAGCAAATGTGCTCTCTGCACTGAGCTTCACTGTAGTTGCTCTTTTGTTCAATGTTCTAGACATAAAAAAAGAGAGGTAGCATAGAGATACTAGTGTTCTATCCAGTGTTAAATGGCTGTTTAACTTGTTTGTTGAATAACCGTGGAAATGACTGGCCAGCATGAGGATGTGGTCACTGCTGTGCAGTAGTTTCCCCCTGATGCTCTATGATATGATGCATTATGGCAGCCTTGTTAGTCAAAGACAGATGAGGTCAAGCAAAAACTTGATTAAAAATTCTTGGAGCCAGCCTATGTGTGTCTGGGGTTGTACTAATATGCTTGTTTTATGGTCTACTGTAAATTAGTTCGGAATCTAAATGAGCATTACTTACCATCTTCATCACATCCCCGGCTTAGACAGAGCTTCCTCTGCTGCTGTAGGAACAGCAGTGAGTGGGAAGGAGGGTGCTTCTCTATTCCTTAGCATCCCTGTGCTGGTGATGCACCATGTCCTCATCTATATTGCGATCACTGCTGTTTAAATTAGGCACCACGGATCTGCAGCAGAAGCTGAAACCTTTTTCCTGGAGACTTCTGGTGCCTCGTTGAATGCTGCATGGTCAGGTTCCCGAATCCAAAGCAAGTGAGAGTAGTTCAGCAGTCTGTGAGAACTGACAAATTATTCTGAACATCATTTTTCCTCATGAGCAAAGAATCTTTTGAACCATACAAACAGCTTCTTTGCTTATTCATAAGTCAATATTTCCCTTCACGATCCAATGATGCACCAAGAAAAGCTTGCTGATTTCCCATCTTGATTTTAAGAGTTTTTTTTAATGATCGTGCATGTAATATTTTGAGACGTATCCAGCATTTAACCAGCTCTGGTGCAGAAGCTACGTCTGCAAAGAAAAAGGAAATGTAAAACAGCTGCTCACGTGGAAGCACCCCAAGCTCCTGTTGGCCTAGCGAAGTGCCTGAAGTGGGCTGCTATTGATTGGAAATCTGATGGCAGCTCTAAAAATAATTACTGCCGTGCTTAAATCAACTGGAATCCAAACTCCAGTTGTACTTCTGGTGAGGTTTTCTTCTGGGTGTTCAGCTTGTGTCTTTTTCTTAGTTCTGGGGAAATATTTGCATTCTGCTCTTACACCGTAATTGCTGAATCTTTCAATATCTTAATTAAGATCTTAGTCCTTTCTGCCTTCTCTAGGCTGCTTTCAGGGGTGACAAATTGCTTCCAGAGACAGGAACTATAGCTCTGATAATGGATTGAATCAGACCTTTTCCAGCTTTGTATAATCTGTCAAAAGACCTTTTAGAGACATTTGGCTTAAGGCGTCTCTGCTGCCCAGTGGCAGGCAGGGGCATCAGGCGAGCTTGGAAGGGAGCTTTGCATAGGGAGGGAGGATTTCAGGCTGCAGGAAGAAACACCAATATATCTGATTGAACTATTGGCAGAAAGGGCAGAGGGAGAATAATAATTCATCCTACCAGCCACTTTGTGTAGATAATTTATGTATGGATACAGATGAGCAAGCATCAGCTGAAAGTTAATGAACGCCGCTCCTGGAGGCATCGCACCTGCAGCTTGCTCTGCAGCCGTAAGGCGAGGACTGGGTAACCCTGTTCTCTGGCTCCTCCTTGCAGCATCCCAGGAGTGGCCGACTGAATTCCTCCTCGACAGAGCAGTATTGAGGTCTGCGTGCACAGAGGAGCATTGTCTGAAGTGGCGGTACCTTCCCAAGTCTTCTGCAAACCGCACTGGAAACTGGAATACGCGGATACTTTTAAGCTGAAAATGTGCTTTCCTGTCCCACCCCCGTTGCAGAGATTTGTGTAGCAATAAATTGGGGCTGCACTTAAAGCACAAGTGAACTTTGTGTACAGTCTCCCTGCAGTCCTACCGCTACACGTAAATTCATTCTGATCAGAGGGCGTGTTAAGTTACTGCTCCTGGAAGAGCCATACCGCTAAACTTATACGGCATCACATAGATTTTCTGGGATGTAAATGTCCCTGAATACTATCCGTGCCAGTTGCATAGAATATGCAGGCTTTTTTTTTCCATTCTGCAAAGGAAGGCACTCTGTGATTCTTGCAGGTTGGTGTAAATATTCTACACATGCTGCTAAAGCAGTTCTAGTGCTCAAATCAAACTGATTTTGGTACAGCTTGATGCGTGGAGACGTAACCTCGTTAATCGAGGCATGTGTAATGCATCAGTGATGCATGAATCTTGTTTGGCCACGCAGAAGCTGCAATTTAACGCTTACCTGCATATGTGGCCCATCAGAGTACTTGTGGACGAGCAGTGGTACACAAATGTATTCATTTAGTTGCTGATTGTAATTGCATTGCAGTTTTTTAACTGCTGATGCATGGAGAAAAGATGGCCCTGAATATAAAAGTGCTTGTGGACCAAAATAGTGACTTTCTGACAACTTGAGAAAACTCCACCAAATGCCTTGCAGCAGATGTAATCCAGGATACACCAGTGCCATTTGCCTTTTATGTAATGCTGCCTATTTTCTTCCCCAATCTCTACAAGGGCTGTGTAGGAAGATAAAATCGCAGAAACATGAGCGCTGCTGTTAGAACTGCTAGATGTGCTTGCATATTTAAAGCAGCTGTTCTTGGAAAAGAAATTACTGGGGCAGCACTTGTATAAAAGCAATTGAATTAAAATACTGGGCTTTAATGTCAGCCTCTGGGGCTTCCCAGGAATGGACCAAGTCTGGCTTCCCTCGTACGGGCAGCTTTGGGGTGAAGCATCTGATGGGAACTTTCTTGCTCAAATTATCTCAGAGCTGTTTGGGGCATAATGTGAGAGCTGCTGAAAGCCTGAAACAACAGCCTTTGGCCAGTGTTGATTTTTGGAAAGATTCCTCCATGAATCAGTGGTCTTCTCCCCCCCGGCTTCCTGAACCTGCTGGCTGAGAGCTCTGCAGGTATCGAGCTCGTGTTGTGTGGTACGTTCATCAGCAGAAGATCAGAAGGAAGGAGATGCAGCTCTCTGAAGAATTCTCTGCAATCTTTCTGCTGGTAGCAAGAGCTTGGGAGAGGGAGATTGAAACAAGTTTGTCTCTGTCTTGTACAAACCATCACCTGGTGCAGAACAGCAGCAGCGAGAACCAGCTGGGGAAGAGCATGCTTCCAGTTCCCTCTGTGTGCCCAGAAATTGTGCAAGCCCCAGGAAAGGTCACGATGTACACAGTGTGACCGATGGACGGCGTCTGTTCTCCTGGCCTCACCTTCCCATCCCAGGCTCCTTTCTTGCCACGCACCTTCCTGTGCACCAGGCAGAGCTTTTCATTTCCTCATCCTCTCTAGCATCATGACACCAAGGAGAGATTTCTGTTTTCCTCGTTTCTTCTGCACCTTCCTCTTCAGTCACCTGCAATTAGTCCATTTCCCAATAGCAAGTGCTCAGAGTGCCTCTGTGAGAGCACGCAGCTTACCCGTTCTGCAAAAGGCTTCTTGTACCCCCTAACCGCAGCCGAGCCGCAGGCTCTGGTTTCACAGGCGATACCTGTACCCAGAATGTGGCTCTTCTGCTTTCACTCTGGCTCCAGCCCAAGCAGCGTGCCGGAACACAGGTGTCTGTATCAGCAGCCTTGGAGGAGCTTGGTTCCTTGCTTCCTGACTGTCTTAGGAGACCTCTGCAGCAGTTTCACAATGCTGTACCAGAAGTGAGTTAAGGAATCCAGCGTTCTCTCAGCACAGCTGCTTATTAAAGTGGTCCTGAACACCGAAAGGGCGATGCACGTCACGTTCTCCATCTCTGCAGTGCCTTTGGTGTCCTTGCTCTCCACCCAGGCTATCAAGGTAGATGTGGATGAGAATTGTAATGCAGAAAAATAAAACTTCAGAGACCTTCTACTAGGTCACCCCTAAGACGTAATAGTTTTTACGTGCAAGAATATTTTTAGGTGCCTTTGCACCTAAGCACCTTGCTTTAATTTTGTCTCTTAATAGGAAAACTTGACGGGTTCTGTTAACTGGGACATTGTTTTGGAACTGACAGGCGTATTGGCCCTCCCCTCCATTTTAGTAACGCTAAGTAAAATATCTTGAAAATACTTGGAAATGAGGGACTGAATCCCTCCTTTGTATTAAGAGGATTGCACTGCATGCCCTGTAACAGAGAGACCCAAGAGCGCTCTTGCCAAGGCTGTGCAGAAGCTGCTCCGGAAAGCTGCTCGAGTGCAGTTTGTGCCTGTTGTGTACACGCGGTTTGAAGGCACAATGTGTGCTTTGGCACAAAACCCCTTTCTATTGTCATGCATATTAAATCTACCGAAAGAGTGATGCTTATAAGATTACTCGTGTTAAGAATGACTAAACCCGTATTTATTTTGTTACATACTTTTAAGTATCAATTAACTTAAACTAGCCCTGCCTCTTTTTGCTCTTCCGTCTGCTGTTTCAAACAGGTCTTTGGATTTTCAGTATGGTTTTTCCTGCTTCGTGAAGCAAGAATAAAGCTCCTTGCTTGCTTTTATCGGGAGCATTAGCTTGGTTCCACTGCTGCGGGACCTGACGCGATGCGTGGGGCCCACATCTCCGCAGCGAGCTGTGTCTGAGCAGCAACGGGGGTTCTGCTGAGCACTGCTGTGTGAAAGCTGAGGTGAAATCGAAATCCTTAGGAGCAAAACCTGCTTCATTCTGTGCTTTATATGTTACTGGCACGGGAGCAGAATGGTGTAAGAAAAACCTTGACTAGAAAAGCTTCGCAGGAAAATGTTGCTCTGTTGCTAAATCTGTGATTGAGGTCAGCTGCGGTGATATTTTAAATGCAGCTTGTACAGCAGAAGGCAATTAGCCAAACATTCTGATAGAAAAAGTACTGGAAATGTCTCAGCCATAGCTTGAAACTGGCTAGCATCAGATGCCCTGAAATATTAATATTCCCTGTAATGCTCCCCTCAGACTGTGTACAAAAATAGTCCCAGCCCTCGGAGAGCTGGAAATGGCTGCTGCATAACCGTGCCCAGCAAGGAACAGGCAGAGCGTGCTCGTGTCGCTTATGCTCTCATTGGGATAACCTGGCAAAGATGTCCTCTTCTTCAATATAATTATCTCCTGGCTGCAGGAGAACGCTAGGTCACCCTGCAGCAGAAGTCACCATGTCCTAGAAAGCTTCCCCTTTCTTTCTCCTAGAAAAAGTGGGCCAGCTGCACGGCACAGACTTGCTGCGCCCCGTCCCTGCAAGGCTCTGCTTTCAGCCTCTTCCTGCTGGTGAAAACCCATTGCTGACAGATGGAGGCTGTGTGGGGCTTCACTGTAAGCTGATGAATCCTATTTCTTCTTTCCCTAATGGGGAGTGCTTCACAATTGCTTTTGACAGCCCTTACGTGCCAGTTTCGGGACCATCGCTTTGCCTCCAAGCATGGCCCATATGCTCCGTGCTTGCTGGCCTTTCGCTGTCACGGGCTTGGAGGTGAGCTCTGCGCATCGTCCTCGAGGCAGCAGAAACCCTGGGGGAGTCACCGGGCTCACCGAGCCCCTCCCACGCCTAGCAAGGAGGAGATGACGCCTCTCGGTGGATCGCAAAACGAAATTTGCTTCTTATTGAAGAGCCACCATCTTCTGGAGTAAGAATAACTCGTCTTTGAGGCTGTGGATGGCGTTTTGGAGGGTGCCTACTGACGCTAGTATGCTGAAGATGTAATGCAGCACACCTAGCCCTGAAGCTGATTTATTTTCTGCTTTGGAGACCTTTGACTTGAAAACTGTTTGGCATCATCTTGCAACTAGACAGCTTTCCTCTAGCTCCATCCATTCTTGCTTCTTTGATCACGTATATTGAGTATTGTTAGCGAAGACGTTATTTGCCTGTGGGGATACTCAATTACTTCCTTCAGCGTTGTATCATCCTGCAAGGGAGAAGGGGATGTTCTCTTTACTGAAGAGTAGCTCCTTGCTGAGGAGATCGGGAGGGGGACAGGATGACATGCTCACCGTATTGAAGTACTTTAATATGGCATAAGCTTCGTTAGGGGCTCCAGCAGAGGTCCTGTACTTAGACTGGATTTCTGTAAGCAACTTCCAACAGGTGTGAGATTTTTGGAATTTGTTTGGATTTGCAGAGGCATTTTGACAAAAGCCTGGGGTCATCGGCCTGTCCTGATGGTGTCTTTTCAGGTGAACACCCGGATGCTGAGGAATGCTGTACCTTGTTTGTACAGCCAAGACTTTTCATGGTTCAGTTTAATGCGGTCCCTAACAGTGTTATCAATCACCTGCATTGCTGTCCTAAAAGAATCCTCCAGCAGCAAAGCATGCGATAACTTCTCCGTTTCAAATGCCCATGCGTTTGAGATACGGCAATGCCTTTAGCACATAAACTTGTCAAACGTTTTCTGAGAGAGTTGTGATTTAATCTGGGGGAAGAGCAGGTTCAGGTGCTGCTGCTCAGTCGCAGGAGATATTTTGCTTGTTAGTTTGCTGTGACTTAAGCAAGATTTCATTTCTGCTCAATCTTCTGACTTGCAGCGGCAGATGAGCCGTGAGGAAACCTCCCTGCTCCTGCCTGTAGGTTTTGCTAGCAGCAAAGGGAACTTCCCTTTTGTAGACCCTTGTGATAAATTGCAGCACCTGGGGGTCTTTTCCTGGAGCTCTCAGATCGGACTTTGACTGGATTAGCAGATCAGCACCCAGCGATCACACAGCAGGCCACGTGTGACATAATTAGCAAGCTAGAAAGCGAATGGGCTTTAAAGGTGGTCACTGCAGCACCGAAGCCATCTGCTTAAGTGAAGGTTCAGCTCAGGCAGTCCATTGATCCAGCGTAATCTCTCGTGAGGCTTTAGGCTGCAACAGGCTGCTGTGACACACAAAGGGAACGGCGGTGCCATTATTTATAGACAAATGAATTCAGAGTTAAAACCCTCCGCTGATATTTAGGGTGCTGATATTTATTCTGTGCTTTGCGCAGGGCTCCCCTTAAAAATACGTTTGCATACGTGCTGGGTGAAGCAGTTCTCTCTCGGAGGGATTTTAACTTTTGCTGCATTACGTATACCAGCTGTAGTGTCGCTGTAGGGCGCTAACAAGCGTGAAGTGTTCCAGGTCACGGTACGTTTGCAGACCAAATCTACAATCTCACTGCAAGGAATAATGGCTTGATGCAGCTTTTGGAGCTTTGCGTTAAGAACAGGATCAGCACGGAGCCCTGACACAACGGGCAGGTTGTAACCAGGGTCCCCGGCAGCTCTGCTACAAAGGTGAAGGTACCCAGAGAGCTACAGGGACCTCCTGAGCAGTGCAGAGGATGTTCCTCCTGTTCCTGCCCTGAGCAGCACCTGGGCCATCTCAGTTTTGTAGGTTTTTGGTAGATAACTGAAGTCCAATGTTGAGATTTCTCCCTTGTCCCTCTGTTTTCCTGGTGACCCAAGCCTGAGTGATATGCTTGCAGATGTTTAGATGAGATGCTGGTTGGAGAGAGGTGGGAATTGGTTTTCTTTTTTTTTAGTTGGGCTCAATGTGGGAAGGGCAATAGCTTCCAGGGAACTTGTCTCTTATTTGCTGTGTGGATTCTCAAAGCTTAAAATAACTACCTCTCCACCGAGCAGCTTGTAAATGCAGTTCCTGTTTTCTCTTGTAGCTATCCCTGACATCACTGGCCACAAGCGAAGTGAAAATAAAAACGAGGGGCAGGAGGCACTCATGTACTGCAAGTCCGTGGGCTTCCCACATCCCGAATGGGTGTGGCGCAAGAAGGTCAACGGAGTATTCGAGGTAAGAAATTGGGGTATTGGGAACGTATAAATATCCCAAAACTCCCACCAAGGCAGGAAACAGCCACCTTTGCTCTAGGGATGTGCTCTTTAGGGTGCCTTGTAACTTCTCAGAATGTGGTTCCATAAGTCTGAGATGTGGCTGACCAAAGCTGAAATTTTTCAGCAGCAGCAAATACAAACTTGTTGCACACCTGTAGTGCTGCTGAGCAAACGGTTGCTTTTTACATTGCTGCTGGACAAAGTTAGGAGTTGTCCGGAGAGATGGGTTGTTGAGGGTATCCGCTACAAATCGCAAAACGCGAGTTACGAAATGTACTTTAAAAACGCATTCAGTTATAAATTTCTTAAATTGTTTTTTGGTTTTACTGGTTGAGCTCACAAGACTCAATAAGGAGGACTTGGCAGTGATATCTATTAGCATTTAAGTGCCCATAGTTTTTCCCTGTGGCAACCCAACTGTTGAGCTAAAAATTTGATCAGCAATTGGAAGAGCAGAAGAGAAGCTGAAAGTTGCTAAATCCTTCAGCCTGCCTATTTTTACATCTGCCAGAGAAGCAGTAACTTGATTGATAGACAAAGAACAAATATTCAGCAAGTAATAGCATGGGTTGTTTGCTCACTGTTAAGGGTGAGCTTAATTTTTCATGGGACAGTGATGTATGGGCAGCTTAGCCAGTGCTGTGAGTCATCAGAGTCCTGTGTGCTGCTCTGTCAACTTCCCCACAGGCTTTCTTTCTGGTGAAGTTGATAAATTCATCCAAGATTAGCTCTCAGGAAGATCAAACCTTTGTATTTTGTTCTGTCAGTTTTGCATCTTCTGATTCTTAAAATAAGTAATTCTGGAAATCTTTTGCCAAAATGTGGAAAAAATATGGGGCCTTAAATTCCAGGTTCTGTAAATATTCCTGAAGTTCACAAACGTGGCAGTCTAAGGACAGTATGTGTCTGTTTTAAAAACATTATAAAGGCAAAATAACTCTGCTGTATCTTAAATAATTAGATGATGCTACCTAATGCAGTGTAGAATAATCTTAACCTGTACTGCTTTTTCTTTTTCTGCTCTACATTGGAATCATTTTGTCCCCTGCTTGGGAAAGCACTCTCTCTAGTTCTCTTGTCCGGTTAGGTCAGTCTGTTTCATCTTGTGTAGAGGGGAATGGATTGTAATGGTTTCTCGTAAGGCACGAGGCTGAGCACACTGCAGCAGACACGTACATCACAACCGCTGGCATTTCATGGCTGCTACTGTTACAGCAGGAGAATACAGCTTGTCAGTCAAGCTGACATGGTTTGTTTTTTTTTGTTTTGAAACAATTCACTTCAGAGAGGGATATAGAACGAACACTGGCAGTGGGCGCTGTGGTGTTAAAGAACCAACTGCTCTGCGAGAACCCATCAAATCTCTTCTATTTGCCATGACATCGAAATGAAAAGGAAAAGCCTCAGTGCCAGGACTTATTAAGCTCTAGCTCTTCTCTTCCACCTTTCTTCTTTCATCAGGACATCAACAACTCTTCCGGCAGATTCTTTATTTCAAATAAAGACAACTACACCGAGCTCAGCATCACAAACCTACAGATAAACGAGGATCCTGGCGAGTACCAGTGCAACGCAACCAACCAGATCGGCTCCATGTCCGTCACAACCATCCTCCGCGTCCGCAGCCACTTGGCTCCCCTCTGGCCCTTTTTGGGGATCTTGGCAGAAATTGTTATCCTCGTTGTCATCATAGTTGTTTATGAGAAAAGGAAGCGGCCGGACGAAGTCCCAGACGGTAAGTGTGCTCAAAGCCGCTTGTAAGATGAGGAAAACATAAAAAGGCAAAGCAAACCTAAGGAAGGAGGACAGAGGGGGTCTTTGTGGCAGGAAGGATCATCAGCGCAGCTCGTTCAGCTCTGGGCTCTTTGCCTTCTCATCTGTTCACTCTCCAAATCCTAAAAACCCCAGTAAGCGGAGAGGGTCCGAGTGCTGTGCGAAGTCCTGACACTGGATTTCCCCAGGATCTTGGACTGTGGGATGGGAGGGCAATTTTCACAGTATTTGGAATGTGTTTTGTTGCACGAGGTGGGCCTTGTGTCCCTGTCTCTTTCCTACTGTAGTAGCCCTGAAATCTTCCACACCAGCCCACGGAGCATCGGGCAGCACAGGGAGAGAGCTGGAAACTCTTTAATCCCTGATGACGCCTGGATTGGACGCTGGGCAGGTTTTGGAAGGAAGCATTGCACTTAGAGGGATTGGGACCACAGAGATGCTTCAAAAATATCACGTTTTCAAGGAGGGTGGGAGGGGAGGTGGGAGGTAGGGCTCTTATTTTGGTGTGTAACTGAATTAGTAATGTATTTAAGGAATGCTCTGGAAACTCCTGTCCACTGAGTTGTATTTTCTAAAGATTAGGCTATTAGCTTTGATGGTAGCACTGATTAGTTACAGCTTTGTTGTGTACCAAACAGCTTAATTGTTTTATCTTTGAACTTCTTCTGCATATCTCCCTCTTTTAAAAGTGGGGGAAGGGGCATTTTGAAGCTAAAATGAGTATTTGAAAGAAAAACATTGACAAACAGACCTGACGCTCGTGTGACACCTAGTTGCTTTATTACTGTGTTTGTCAAGAAAACTTACTCGAGGAATCGTTGTGAGAAACAGCTGGTAATGCCATCTTGCCTGCTGTAGGAGCATGACGTGTCCAGATAATGGAGCAGGTGCTGGGGAGTACATGGAGGGCAACACGCTGAGTCAGTGCGGGGAAGCACTGAATCACGGGGGCTTTCCTGGCTTGGACGAGCCCGCGAGCACAGTAGGTACCTCCCAAAGGCAGCTGTGTTGTAGCTTGTGCAGCACTGACTCGCCGTCGAGTTGCACAAGGACTCGGTAACAGCGCAGCAAGACGTTTGCCTTTGGGATGGAAACATAGGTGCTGAAACAGCAATCTGCTTGTCGAGCTTGGGCGAAAATAACTTCTCCGCTCCCGAGCTGGGTTTTAGCGAGTGGAAGAAGAAATCTTACAAAATAGGTAATCAATTTTAATAGCTTGGCAGAGGCTTGGATAACTTCCACAGCAGATCGAAACTTTCTTAAATAGTGCATACCTAGAGGAAGCTAGCTTTTGATCTTCACCACCTCGGTAGCGATTACTAACCGCTTACAGAGCATGCGTTGGGACCGTTCCTAGGTGTGTATCACCAAACTTTATACTGTGTCGTGCATGTACCTCCGCCAACTAACAGCTTCACGGTTGCTGAAGGGGTTTCTACTGCCGGCAGTTTGTTCTGTAAGTGGCTCTCAACCAGCCCAGAAAACTTCAGATGTATTTGAAAGAACAATTTAATGTTTTCTCGCGCTTCTCACGTATTGCTATGCCATTTTGGCCAGGGAGAATCTCACCTCTTTTCTTTTTTTTTGGTGGCTGTTGGTAGTTCCCTGCATTTCCCAAGCTTTCTCTTGGTGAAGTTTCACAAGGACTGAAACAAGGTATCAGCAATTGTAATCAGATATGGAAATAGTTATTGCAAGCAACATAAACTGGATTTAATCCAGTAGAAATTGGCTTGGACTTGACCAGATTGCAAGGCGACAAGCGTGTTAGCACAACTGAGCACACACCAGAGGTGAAGCGCACATCGGCGTTAGTTACCGGCTTGTTTCAAAGGCTGAAGTTTTCCTGGCTGGTCTGGCTGCTCTTCAGATGCCTGAGGAATTCCAGGCTCATCATCTCTGGTGTAGGTGTCCAAGATGATGAGCCAAGTAACTGAGGTTACTGACTTTGCTTGCTCAGTTCGCTATTCTTTTAAAGGCAGCTAAGCTCGAGTCCTGGAGAGTGACGAAACTCTGAAACGTGTTTTCTCTGCCCACTTTCTTGGAGGACAAAATCCAATGCTGAATATTGCAGTCAATATTTACGTATTAGGTTTGCCTAGATGAAGAGATGCAGTCGGCATAAAATCTCAACTAAAAGGCCGACCTGAGTCCTGTAGTTCCTTGGAGACTCTTGCGCTTTCTTTAACTGCATTTGGAGCTTTCTGTGGTACTGTGGTGGGAAACACCCTCTCAGCCGGGGCGTTTTACAAATGCATATGTGGGAACTTCTCGATAGGCTGCTGATTTCCACACTTGAGCATTTTACTTAGGTTATTCTTAATTTCATTGTTATTTTAAATACATCGTTACGAAATGCCAAAGTTAATGTTTGAACACAGTGGTGTGTTTATCTGGAACTGAAACTCCTTGTTTCCAAAATCGTACATCTGCCTCCGTGCTGCAGTGAGCTGTGGCAGGTAACGCCAGCGAGCCCACGGTTGCGCCAGCAGCTTAAGCAGTTGGCTATCAGAATATTCATTAGCTGTGAGTCTAAGCATCTTATTACTTAATATAAATATTATTTGGCATCTGCTGTGATTTCTTTAGTGTCGGCCAGTCTCCTGAATTTTCTTACTGTTGGTTTTGATGCCTTAAACCTTCAGGACAAGGGTTGTGGTTATGCCAGCCTTTGTGTGAGGCTGTGCTGTTAGCGCCTCCTCCTCGCTTACAGGGGCAAAAACTGGTAGCAGAGTAACCTCCCTGCTGCCCCTTGCTGGGGTGTGCATTCTGTCCTCAGACTACTCCAAATTTGTCCCTACTCTGAGATTCTTTAATAGCTCCCCATCGCAGCAGCATAACTCTGGACCCACTGGATCTCCTTTGATCTGCAGTAGCAGGCAGAAGCAGCCAAAAAAAAAAAAAAAAAGACAGCCGTGTTTGAGGGTGGATGGCCATTTTGCGTGTGCCTTTGGCCTGCTGCCTAATGGATCGTTATCGTTCGGCTTGGCACGTCCTCCTGCAGGCTGTCCGCTCCTGCTGGTAAGGTGTCTGCTGCCATAAACAGCCTAAATGTTGGGGTGCGAGCTCTGGCCCATGGGGCGTTGGAGTTGCCCACCTAGGGGGAGGAAGGGGGATGTCTCCTGTATCCAGCTGGCCTTTTTTCTCCCCGAGAATCCTCTGATGGGTTGCCTCGAGGTAGGTACCTTTTTGGTACAAAGAAGTGCCCCAAGGACTTTCAATGGCTGATGCCAAACAGGAGCCCCCACTTGCTAGTGGGGGAAGTGACTGGAGAGAAACATTATCTCTGTCCTGGAAGATGTCTGGGATGCTTTCCAGAGCTCTTGGGAACTCTACCTGGCCAGCCAAAATAAAATCAATTGAATTAATTCCCCTTCCCTCTCTCATCTCCCTGTCCCACAGGCTAAAAATTACCTGTCGTAGCGTGCCAGCTACCGCTCCTCTCAGATGGGTAGCGAAGATACCTGCTTGAATTCGGAGCAGTTCTTCTCGGCTTACTGCTCAGTAACACCGCGGAGCGAGGCCGCTTAGGTGTCAGAGCCGGGTGGGAAGGGCTCTGTGTAGCAAAAGAGACTTTCCCAGTGGGTTGCTGGCTGCACCAAGTGTTACCGCCCGCTAGGAGCACTGCCAGCCAGAGGAGTGAGGACAATCCTTTAACTTTGGCATTTCCTGACTGCAGTTTTTTGCATGGACCTTGCTTTTTGTGTTTGGTTTAATTGCTTCTTCTGCCACAGAACAGGGCTGCTCGGTAGCTCCTTTGCTGATATTTCCTCCTTCACATAATTCAGACGTTTATTTTTTTTTGTCCTGCCGCTGCATAGCAGGAGAAGGAACTTGTGCACCCGTGCAATCTGCATTTCCACCAGCGATGGTGTGGGGATGGCATTAGTGGGTGCCTGGGGTGGGATCCTGCTCCTTGCGCCTGCGGATTAGGGGCGTCCTGGTCCTGCTGGGAGGAGAGGGGGCTGCGGCGAGCATCGCCATCAGCCTGCGAGCCCCCTCGCTCTCAAATTATGTGCGGAAAGGAGGAAGGGAGGGGAGGCCGCGCTTGAATTTCTGCACCACGAAATGGGAGTTGTGGCTTGCTTTACACGTGGTAAAGCGATACGGATCGCATTCCGTTTCCAGAGAGCAGCTAGGTGTTGTGAAACCGGAGTGGGGGAATAACGTGCAGCTTCCCATGGCTTCTGGTGTTGAAAGCTGCATGAACATGGCATGTCGAGGCCAGGGATGCTGGCACTTCACTGCATGCACGGTCGGAAACCGTTCCAGTGGGGGACTGCTGATGCATTTTGCTCAGAATGCAAGTTGCTTGGACTTCCCTTGACAGTAAAAGGGAGCAAATAGCTTTTTCTTCCTCTGTGGTATAGCTTGAGCTGCTCATTTTTGATAGACGTAGTGATCAGCCATTGTGACCTTTGTATAGTCTATCAAAGATTCCTAAAGAAAGTGCTTTCTCCTGTTGTTGTTGGATCAAATTAGCACAGATGCTGTTTTAAAGGGTGTGTTCCGGGGTAAGTAGAAAGTAAAAACTCCTCGGCTACATTCCCTCTTAGGAATGTAAACAGTTTTTACTTTAAAATCCATCCTGTACATACTCCTTAGCTCAAAGCCATGAGGTGACTGGGTTATGATACGTGCTTTTTCATTCTTCCCCTCTCATTTGTCAGCTTAATACAAAGCCTCTCCATAAACGTATTTCTGCTCCGGCTGTGCAGCAGCTCCATCCATATCCCCACATTCTTTCTAATACTCATTTTTTTTCTTGACTTCCCTGTTCCTGCTATTACTGTAAGTAATTTAAAGAACAAACTGTTTTCACTTAAACGGTTTACCTTGTAACAAGTTAATTTTTGTTTTTTTTTTCCTATTACCCGCACCTTTCTCTCCCACGCTTAAAATTCACAATGGGGAGAAAACTGTCAGACAGGCACGCTGCGAGACTGTGTAGCTATAAACTGTACCAAAAAGCAAGCATCGTTGTGTCGTAGCGGTAATGGAATAGCCTGGCTTCTGTGGGCCTTTGTACTAATTTGTTAGATGCTATTATAGGGTCAGAACTCCTTGAGTCTGATGTAAGTAATCTTGGCCAGAGAGTCGTCATTGCCTTATGCCTTCATTCCATTTCAGAGCAACTGCTTTGTCCTTACCGGGGGTTTGTGGAGCAAGGTGAGTGTCTGCGCTCACCGCTCTCGCCCTCCGTTACTAATGAGGCGAAACAGAAGAGCGTTACTGCAAACCCTGTGTGCTGTGCTGCTAAACGCTGCCTCCAAACCTTTGTGCAGCCTAAATTGTCAGTGTGGGTCTGACGCCCATGTCCCTGCAAACAGCCGCGTGGGAGAAAGCATTGGGTGCTCGCTGGGGAGCCTCCTGCACCTTTCATGAATCCACCAAAGAATTTGAGGGTATTTTTTTTTTTAACTTGGGCAAACACATCAGAATTCTTACTAATGTCCTCAGAAGTTTTCAAACCGCTGCCAAATTTTCTCTTCCCAGAAGGCACAACCTGAAGCTAGTGTGAGTGTCAGACGTCCCAGCAGCCTGCAGCAGTTGTGACAGACTGCTTTGCGGTCGCACTGTAACACCAGACCGCAGCAGCCACAGACGCTGGCTTTTCCTTTTAAGCATTCGGACAGAAATTGCACACGGGTGTTCTGCTTGGGTGTGGTACTGTAATGGTATTTGTTCACTACAGGTGTGCAAGGCAGGCCTGAGTGTTGCCATCTGCCGGGGTAAGCAGCACTGTAAAAGGGGAGCCCTCCACAAAATGCAGCCCCTTCTCAGCCTGCTGTAGTGTGAGTTCTGTTCCCAGACGCTTAATGCAAGTTGAAGTCACAGCAAATGTATTCATCGTCCCCACAGAGTTTTAATGTCCAGAAATTTTGCCTAAGATCACGCTTGGTGCACGGTGCACTAAAGAGAGGAGCGACTCTAAACTTCCAGCTCAGAAATCTGCAATTTCAGGGCAACGCTAAGCCTATAATCACTATACCTACCTTAATCGGGCATTATATAAACAACGATCTGCTGGAGTCTGCAGGCCCCCTCCGAATTAAAAAGCCAACTCCTGGAAAACGAGGGGGTTTAGGTCGGTCAATTACGAAATTACAGCTTCACCTGGCAGCGTTTCAGGAGCCCCGCAGGTGCGGAATGGAATGAAGCAGCATACTCAGAGGCTGGTTCTCTATGGCCATGCATTTTAAATACTGTTGTGATAGAGATGAGTTACTAGAGCAGGTCTTCTGGCATAAAGGTTTTGAGTTATATTGATATTTGTCGGTTACTATGACTTCTTTTTTTTCCCCCCTTCAATTGCATCATACCCTTAAAAAACGGTGGTAAGTGAGAGATCTGCATGCTTTGGAGTTTGTTTAATCTCCGCTTCAGTCTATACAATGCACAAGTCATAATGTTAACACTTTTTCTTAAAACTTCTTCATTCACGTTCACGACTAATTTGGATTTCAGTTTGCTGTTTTTAATCTTTATTTAACCTAATTTTGTACTTATTTTTTCTGTTGTTCTGTTGCCCCCTGATTTCGCTCAGGTTTCGGTCTTTGTCTGTACTGTACTGGGGATGCTTTTTCAGCAGAGAGGAGTCTGACCGGGGCAGTAACGCAGAGAAATTTTCCTCGGTCACGTTTTATCACCGTTTAGGTTATAGAAGGGGAAGGGGTGAGTGGTGGTGATCCACCGGTCCTAGGCCTTATGCATAATCACAAGTATCCTAATAGGCATTTTTGTTGGATCTTTGGCAGGGAAACCTTTGCTGGCAGCCTTTATAAATGTGAAGCATTTTTTTTTTTAACTCACTAAGCTCCCTGTCTGAAATACGCATCTAAGTATTTTAAGTGAGGAGGAGCAATGGTTATTTGGTAGCGAGAGAGAGCTTGTATCTTAATGGTGCAGTTTGCTAGTTCTGAAGTTCAGCAAAACAAACTCTCAAAGCTGTCCGATGCTTGTAGAAAGCTGAGATAACCGAGTGGTAACGCCGAACGGCGTCGGTAGCGCTACTGGCTTGGGCTGGGGGGCGCAGGGCTTGCTGTCTGTCACAGGCTCTTCCCACCGAGTGCGCAGAGTACGTAGCCTAGCCTGCTTTGCAATCTTTTGTGAGTCAAAAGATGATCGTGGAGGGAGGCTCTAGATTTACTCTACTGTGCTTTGTGTTTCAGTACCTGATGTGTCTCTGTATATCTCCACTGTATATACAACAGCACATTGATGTCTGGTTGTCCTTACTAGTCCTAGTTCTCTCTGTATCTTGTCCGATAGTGTACTGTTGCTGGTAATGGACTTCTGTGGACACTGGTGTGTCGCTAGTATGTTATTTTTGGCTGTAAAGCTCTCGGTTTGTGGTTAGTTCTTTATTTTTTTGAAATATTTTTTTGTTCCGGTCACTGTCTGTGCTAGCGGTGGCTTTGCCTATCCGTTGCCTTGAAGGTACAGGTGGAGTAATGTCCCGTTTGACAGACATTACTCCTAGCGTGTGCTCATGCGGATGCCCACACTGTTCAGACTGTAATTTCCATAACTGCTTCATGTGCACCAAGCCCCCTTGTGGAATCCTGCTGAGAGTTTCTTGAAGGCTTCAGTGAAAAATCCCTCCCGCACAAGGGAGAGCAGCAACTGTGGAGTGCTCAAAACAGCAGGTCACGAATTGGTCCCCCACGATACCTCTACCGGGAGCATTAACGTAACTTTCTCAATTGATTTTTTTGTACTGCTGCTTAAATGCACTTCCGTCTTCTGTACTGCAGCTCGGGGGAAAAATAAGGCCTTTTTTAATTCAAAAAGTATTCAATTGGCCATGAAAGAGCCCGTATGAAACATTACTCGTTGGCATTTTTTTTTCCAATTCTTAAAAGAGAATGTTTTTCCCGGCCTCTCGCCAGGAGACACAGGCAAAACAATGCTGTCAGTCTTCTGTAGCTGAAGTCTGTTGTGTCTGGAGGTGTTGCGACACCGGAATTTTTCCTGGTGCTTTGAGTCCTGTGCTCTATCGGGCGCACGCACAAAGCCTGCTGCTATCCCAGGTCTACACCTGGGTACTTGAGTCAAGTATTGGTACCTTCAACCTCCTCCTAACCTGGTCTCCGATAATTAGATCCTGAGAAAAATGGGAAATGAAAAGGCTGAGTCGTCCGTGGTAGAAGATGAGCATATGGCGTATACACCCTGCTGTGTATATACCAATAATTACCCACCCACAGTTGAAGGATGGCTTAACAATCAATCCAAGAAAACAAACAGCAGGATTTTACAACTGAAATGTTGGTTTGTCTTCTCATCTATTTTTATAAGATTGAACCACTGGAACTTGGGGACAAGATGAGTCTGACCATATTGCAACAATCTGTCCGCTACAGTTGCAGTTCTTCATGACAAGCATTCAAAGTGTTAACTAAAACCATTGAAGCAACATACCTGCCATTAAAACTTGAATCCAGAAAATAACTCCATGAATCTTTGCACTACCAAGTGGAATGGCCTTTAATGCTGTAGATAGATTGGTTTGCTGTTTGCACTTGGGCTGGCGTCGGTACAAAGACTGACTCTCTTTTCTTTCCCTCCCTTGTCTTGCCTGGATTGCACCTGAATTCGTGCTGCAGATGATGAACCAGCTGGGCCAATGTAAGTGCACCTTAAGAAAAAAATACTGCTGAGGTTACTCTGGGGGCTTACGGGAGTTTGCAGCGCTCTGTTACGTGTGCCATCACTAGCTGTGACATGCAAGTTCTAATAAAGATCAGCATACCGGGTGTTAAATGGCGAAATAAAAGCAGGCAAAATCCACACTCTTTGAAGCCTCTGAGTTGGTCTCTGGCTTTTTTTGCCAAGGGAGTAAAAGGTCTGTTGGGGGAGAGGCACCAAAAATCTCCTGCTCCCAAATGAAGGGGGCTTAGACCACTGATGCTTGGGAATGGTACCTGCTTGGTTTGTTGTTTGATAGCAGTGAAGCAATGAAAATTGAAATCTGCCAGGTCCTTGCTTGACAAACGTTTTTGAAGGAGTTAGCATGTCATTCTTCCTTCATCCTGTTTGACTTGGTATGTACAAAGAAAACTTTCCTATGCTTGTAATTTAATGCATTATTTCTTTCCCCAGGAAAACCAATTCTACAAACAATCATAAAGATAAAAACTTACGCCAGAGAAACACAAATTAAAAATGCTTATCATGTAAGTATGACTTGCACACATCTCAGAAACGGTCAGACTAAAGCCCTCCTTTTTCTCCCACGGTTTGCGTATGTAAACCTAACTCATTCCATGTGTTAAAGCTACCAGCTGCTCAGAGTATGGCACTAGCCTTCCTGTCATGCTTCGAAGAGCACTGGGGGTTATCAGAAGAATTTTTTCGTAAATTGTGTAGGTAGTTTAACGATTCATAGCGCTCAAACTCTCCATGACCGCTACTATCACTAATAAAAAGAGCCCTCCTTATTTCATCTTAAAGCCTGGAAGCTAAGCTTGGTTGGGAAGCCTGTGCCTCCATTTAAGACCAAATCGGATGTTAAGCGCTTTGTTTACGTACTGTTGTGGCACGTGATGTTGAAAATGCTGTCAGGCATTGACTAGCACCTTTTCTCATTTCTTTTTTAGAGCTTTAAGTTTCTGAGAGACTGATGGCAATATGACCTGCTAAATTTAAGGGTTGGAACTCTTGGTTCTAGAACTCCAGTTCTGTCTGATTTTTTTCCTTTTCAAGTGAGCAACAATATGACTGTCTAAAGCATGCCTTATTTAGCCTCTCCTGTAAGGATGACCTAGCCAGATAAATTTTAATACTGCTTCAGTGTAGAAGGTGTAAACTATTTTGGGCTTGATGTGCTGTGAATGTTGCTTTTCTTTTCCTTAATATATTTAAACATTAGAAGTAGTAAGTTGGATCATGCATGCACCATTTTTTACTTACTGTAGCTGTTAAATTGGCAAAGCTCTAAAGCGCACTGCTGCCATCTAGTGATACTTTTTGTAAAGTACAGCAAAACTTAAAAATATATACAGTATATATTTATATTTGGGGGAGGGGAAAACCAAAATACAGTAATTGTGTTTCATTTTTAAGCTGCTGATGTTCATTCCTTACTGTATGTTTGAAAGATGAGAGAATTATGCTGTTCTGGTACTTAGAGAAGTAATATAAATTGAAATTATCTTAAGGGCTTAACCTATAAAGAAAGACTTGGGTGTCCTATAATCAGACTTCAAAAGCTGGAACAGTTCGACAAGGTGATGGTGGTGGAGAAATGCAGTTGAAACAAAAACAAAACTTCAGTTTATAAATATATATATATGATTGCTTTTTAAGTGATTTTTTTGTTAACTCATGTAAATTCTCAAATCCTTTTGCACTGATGTGTTCAACATATTCTTGTACATTCAATTCAGGCAAACTTTTATAATTTTCTTTTTTGTTTAAATGATAAAATGTTACAGCATGGTGATATTCTATGCAACTAGTTCTAATCTTTAGTTTGACACTGTAATTTCTCATGATTTAAAGATTGTAGAAATAGACCTAACAGGGTTCTCATGATGTGCGTAACTGTAGATGCATGAACTTGTGTTCTGTGTATTTGTTGAAGTGCAATGATGTATAAAAAGTGGATTCACCTGTTTTTAAAAATAAAACACTGACAAAAACACGTGAGACTTTCAAATATTTAATTGCATTTAAGCTTGTATATCCTGAGTACTGTGTATCCTGGAGCGGATATTCCAGTGGTAGTAAGTTAAATATTGCTCAGCCTTCCGCGAGTTTTTTCAGTTCCTTCTCCACATCTTCCACAAAAGCTGGGAAATTCTGATCCATAAGACATAAGCGAATGAAGGGCCCCAGCTCTTGTGCGCTCCACGCTGAATGCCGGTACACAAGGGGGAGCTCAAACTTCTGTTTCAGCACAGACTGCAAAAGCAAAAACAAAGGTGTTGCACTAATCTTGTACATAAGAAGTAGCATTACATGGTTTTTGTAATGATGCAGCTACGTCAGATTTTTCCTTCAGTATTTAATAAAGATGCATCTGCCTTGTTATTACGCTGTTTGAATACTTTCAATCCTGTATGATTTATCTATGGAACTCTTTCCCCCTCACACCTGGTTTCAATTCCAATATAGCTGTTGTGCAGCTCCGAATTCCTGCCTGTGCCATTATGGAATGCTGGTTTCCTGGGTAACGTCACTTCCTAGTGAATCCATTCTGTGTAAGAGAAAAGGATCCTGTGCAAAAGGTGTGTACTGCTGTTCTAATTGTGCAGGGAAAGCCAACAATGTGGTTCTAAGCTCTTAATTTAGCAAATGATCTCTTAAAAGTAAATGGTGGGGCTTTGATGAAAGGTGTAGAACATCTTTTTCATCCCAACTTGACCCCCGCTCTTAGCTTTTCCCTTGGCGGTGCAGGAAGGATGTCCATCACGCTATTTTTTACTACTAAACTAGTAGTAGCAAAGCAGGTGCAATACAACAGCATGCACCGAGCTCAAGGAGGCCCTCTCCACCTCCTGGCAGCTGTGGACGATGCCAGATTTCATCCATTAGGTACACCGGAGAAGCGCGTGAGGCTAATGGACCGGGAGGTTGCTGGGCAGCTCCTGAGCACTTTCCATGCTGCTGTGACTACAACAACAATCTGAAGCATCTCGACTAACGCTTCATTGTGGCTGGCTGCCAGTGTTCCAGCTGGATGGGAACCATACTGAAGAAATGGCAACTTCACAGTGTACAGGCCCTGCCGCAGCCAGGGCTGCTGCTCATTGTAAATCTCGTTGCTCACAGTGCGCGTGACTTTAAATGTTTGTGTACCAACGCTGTCCTGTTGTTCAGGCTGCAATACAGACATTGCCACCCATTTGCTTTCTGTATCTTTACCTGTCTGTTCTGAAGTCATAAAAGCATCAGCTAAGATGCTGTTTGGATACTCTGCATGGGAGAGCAGGAGTACAGAAGTCACTGAAGTGCTGCTTTTATGTGAGGTAAGCATGATGTGCAGAGGCAGCTGGTGATTGAGGTGAATGGTCCTTGTGTTATGGAGGGGGGTGTAGCTGGGCTTATAGAACTTCACATGCCTAGCCTGGCCTCTTCTTTGGTGCACTGATGGCATACTAGGGCTAAACCAAGCCTCTCCATCTGGAAAAGTCAGGATTGCTGTTAGTTTCAGTCAGGCCCTAGCTACCACTGCTTGAACCAGAAACAGGGCAAAGTAATGAGGTGGGCTGCTTGGGCATGCTGACATCAAGCATAACTGTGGGAGGGGGGAATCTAATTTTTCATAATCTTACTAGTTCAGCATTACACTATTGCTGTTATCCTAGCTCATGTCATTGTTGATTGGAAAAAAGCATCTTTGAACATAAAATAGAGTGTTTAAAATGATTATTCTTTTGCAGGTATATTTTTTACTTAAAACCAAAGCTGCTGCCAGCTTCTTGAGGTGGCAGAAATGTAGAAATACAGCTCCAGGCTGCTCCAGAGCACCAGCTGAATGGGTATGTTGCCAAGGTGAACAAGGAAAAGATGCTCAGCCCTGAATGAACTTTGTATTGTCAGGGCACGGGAGATCAGCTTACAGTACAGTGCAGTTGAGTTAAGCTGACTAGAAAGTGGAGGGGCAAGCAGCGGATGATGTATGAAACTACATCAAGGAGTCTTTGAAAGGGACTTTGCTAGTAATTCAAGGGAGAGATGGATTAAAGCATACAGCAAATAAAAGCCGTGTTAGCAGATAGCTTTGTTCAGAAGCAGGTATCATGCATTTGTGATTTAAAAAAAAAATATTTTAGAACCTGAGGTCTTCTCTTATAATGTTGGTATTAATTCATGTTTCCTAGTATTGCCTCTTAAAGCAGAAATTAGTTGTGCAATGATTATGGAAAAACACTGTTGCTAAAGGCAAGCTCTGCCGTGTCTGATAGCTCTGTACTGAGTGTTCAACAGCAGAGCTAAAGTAGCCCTGGGACAGGAAGGGCATACTGTGCCCTGTGCAACCAGTGGCACTAATTCCATCTGTTTAAGGCTCACAGGTAGCATCAGGGAAACGGGAGGACCTAGCGTGGTCCTGAGGCTACTGTTCACATTGGCAATTAATCCATCTGCCTTCACTGCAGATAAGAAGCACAAAGACGCACAAAAAATACTGTCGGTAACATCTGAGAGCTAGCTCTCTAAGCAAGCCCAAGCTAGGTGGAAGGGTAATGGATGTAGCTTTAGGTTTGCACTCAACTGCCTAGCAGGGGGCATATAGAGCTTTTCCAGTGACTTCCTAATCGGTAATCAGTGATGCTTATAATCAGTAAAGCAAGTCAGTGAGTCCCATCATTGTCAAGCTTCAGCATAACTAGAAGTACTAGGCTAGAGTCTGGAGGATCACTACAAGGAGAAAAAACAAACCTGTGAATGAAACAGCAAGGTATGTGCTGCAGCTCTCAACGCAGGTAGAGAGTTTGGGGAACTCTGCTTTATGAAAACAAAGCGTTTGTTAACACTTAAAAGCCTTTTAGGTTTTAGAGATGATAAATTTTTAAGAGGGCATATAGGAGTTGTCCCTTAAACTGCTGATGTGAAGAAATAACTTCATCTCTCTGTCGATAAGGAAACTAGTAACCATTAGAAGCAACTGCCCAAAAACAGGTTTGAAAGAGTACCATTTTCTCTCCAGTTGTCTTGTTCTGTGCTGTCCCAAATTCACAATAAGCAATATTTAACTCCCATTAATTTTAAGCACAGCTTTACCCTGGACTTTTGGTTGAACTGTCAATTGAATTATGGGATCTCTTGCTGTCGGTCAAGAATGACTGATGTTTTCAGACTTAAGCTAAGTAGAGATAATATCTGCAGAGTCGGTGACAGTCATTTATCTGTAAGTGACCTATGGGTATTTGTTTGCTCTTGGTGTGGCAGCATGTTCTTAGGCAAATGGTACAATTACACCATGAAATCTCTGGTGTTGCAGCTTATTTCCTAGTTCCAGATCATTACACTAGAGCCAGTGTTTTTGTTGGTACAGACGGCAGCACTGGGAGCATCCTGATCTTCAGTGAAGATACCTACCAGACATTTACAGCATATGAGAGAGCTTTTTCTCTATGTCTGAGATTCAGTTACGGGATCCAAGTTAGATTTATTTTTTCTTTTTACCTGTGCTAGCTGTGTTACAGATCTTCTTTCTCCAAGGCTTGTGTAGGAATCTGGTAGAGGCTCATCTGGCTAGAAAATATCAAATGCAAATAAGGGCTTGTTACCAAGAAGAGAGTGGGTATGTGCAAGAAGGGAAGTGGGTTCCATTTTTAGAGATAACGGGAAGAGAATGTGCTCAGCTACCTTATGCAGTAAAAAGGCATCTCTTTTTATGGAACTTTAAAGCACATCTGTTAAAGTCTTTAAAAATGAAAGACATGAAATAATGGGCCTGTAGTTAAACTGTCATATCTAAACCAAGGTAACTTTTAAACTACTTACTGGAAGTACCTTTAAAGAAACACTGTGCAAGAGTGCTCACCAGGAGCAGGCTTTTTAACTTCCCATGGGTTATATCACTGAAAAGATGGCTTGAGATGTCAGTTCTGTTTTCTAAGTGAAGCTTTTAGTCTCAGAGTGAGAGCAAAGTGATACCAATAGTGTGACTACTAGTGCTTAATAGCATTCTGCCTTTAAGTAGTTAATTGAACTTCCATTCTTTATTTTAACTCATCAGGAAAGGAGCAAAGCCCACAGCATAGATAAGTGCGCTTAAAGAACAAGCAATGAATCCTGAGGATCAGATGTTGAAGATCATACATATATATCTTCAAATAGTGTAAGTCAAATTAACAGTATCGTCCACCTCTTCCCCCCACTTTCTCTACCACATGTTGTTTTCACTGTCTAGTCATGTGGGACTTTTCCTGGATTATATCTTGAAAATAATGTAGCTGAAAACTTTGACATTCCCTTTTCAGGATGCTGTTCTTGGCCCTTGATATTTTATCACATACCCAACAGTTTCCCTGGCTGAGTTAGCTGCACGGATGTTTTTTAAGAGATGGTAAATGTGATCCTCTGAATAGCCAAGAGATCGTATATTTAAGAATTAGTCATCCTCAGCAACATTGCCTTTGCCTCTTCCAATCACCTTAAACTCAGTGCCTTAGAGGGGAAACATTCTGCTCCTACCCTGAAATCACATCTAAATGTGTCAGGTTAAACTAAAATGTATACAATTACTATGTGTACAGTTATTAAAACTACAAAACAGGAGTAAGTAAATGCAAAAAAGAGAACACAAGTCATGGTTACTTAAATGTCTGACCATTTTTCTTGAGCTGTATAATTCAGCTGAAAAGCTGCCAGGTGGTTCCCAGCTTGAGGAGCTAAAACCACTTTTTTTAGAGTGTTATTTTGTTAACCTTTTTCAGGCACACTAAGAAAATAGCAATATGATAGCCAGCTTCTGTAGCTGACTTCCTGAATGACTCCATTCCAGTTCACTAACTGAGTTTTCCTGCATGCAAGCTGAACTTCAGGTTTCCCAGTTCTTCCCATGCCAGCTTTCATGAAAATTGATACAGTTCCTGAGATACTAAATATGAAGTAGCTGGCTAGAGGGGAGAAAAAAAAAAAAAAAAGTAAATTCATTTGCTATGAAAAACATTGGTTTGCTGTAAACAGCTACAGAACTATCAAGAATATTGAGCTCTGCTGATTTTTTTTTGTCTTGGAGTCTGTATTTAAATAGAATAAGCTGTCATTTACAGATCTAGCACTGATAGGTAACTGTTTTCCCTTTTGCATCCACATTCTTGCTTGCTTACTACATGTAGTACTTGTTCAGCGTCTTCCACTTGACTTCCACCACTGAGACTGTGACAAAGGTTCTGGCTTTGTTCATCGGTTACTTGAACCGGTACGTACTCCGCAAGTTTCTGAACACAACTGCAGCAGTGATCCAGCATCTGTTGTTTTGAATCTCCACCAAACTGAACTCGAAACATGCGGCATTCATTCTGCTCAAAAACAAAAAAGAAATTAACTGTTCATCCCCTCAAAATATTTTGATTTAATTAAGCTCCTGTTAGATATAGTTAGGTAGAAGGTGATTAATTCTTGGATCACTGCACCACCTTACAAAATCAAGTTTTCCATGCTGTATTTTCATTTCTCCCAGCAGCTAGATAAGAATATAATTTGCAATTTGAAAATCAGTTAAAAACAAAAACGAAGCAAGCAGGGACGCTTGTTAAATGCAACTAATTAAGCTTTGCCACAACAGTGGGTACAGTTATAGCAGGGAAATCTAAGTTCTTACTGTTGCTGCAAACTCTCTAAGGATATTCCAGCTCTGACTGGTTATTGGTGACAAAAAACGAGATGGCACTAAAATAAGTACAAGTCAACTCTGGCATCTAAACTAAAAATTCTGGGAATTATGTTCCATTTAGAATTTATATTGTCTGCATTAAAAACAGCCTTTCCTACGTAGTGTGCATAGCTAAATACAAATTCAGTTTAGCATTCCAACTTAATGCCGCTGTTCCTTGAGTAGAAGTTAATGCAGTTGATTGGGAGTGAAAGAAACTGAAATGCTTCAGCAGGAAGGAGTACTGTGCAAATGGAAAGCTATTCTGTAACCTCTTCCTGAAATCAGTCCTTGGAAACTTTCATGCTGGAAACGAGTTATGGTCCACCTCTCTTGCAATGATGCAGACGTTCAGACTGGCTCACTGCAGCTGTGCTTGGACATGAAATGGCACAGTGTATGAATACACCCGTATATAGATTCATTGAGAGCATCTTCCTGGTTAATGAAACGGAGAATTAATTACTTCAAGTAGTGAAATAATATTAAGAACTGCACAAAATCAACCCCCAGTGTATGTTGTCATGCTGAACAATAGTATTTTTTAAATACACGGAGAACCTGTCATGCACAATAAGCTTCTCTTAAACACATCCCACTGATAAAAGGCAGGTACATATTGAATGCTCTTGTTTACAGAGTGTATTACTGGGACTTTCAGTTTGATCTTGAAATTTCGAATGTAAAACATCATTAAAGCACCAGAAAAGGAGCAAGTTTTTCTTCCCTTGGACTGATATAGCTTATAAGTCTTCATCTTTCTAAGATTTCAACATCAAAGCCGTTTTTTTAAATGCCTAGACACACTGCTAGCCTGCCGATTTACATGAATACAAGGACATCTTTCACTTTAAAGTTTTTTGTCTCAAAGATGAGCCAGCTCTTTGTGACAGTCTGTACGTTTACATGCATGTTATTTTAAGATGGTGCTGTTGCGTAAAGTGATTTTTATGGCACTGTAAGTATAAAAGGCTGCCTTAATGTCTTTTAAAGGGAAAAATGTCAAAATAATTCAGATGGTAGCACTTGTTTTTACCAGCACCCAGTTAGATTTCCTGTCATTAATGAAGGTGTCAGCTTAACTGGGTCAACTTCACGTAACTGAGCACTGATTTGTGGCTATGCCAGCCACATAAGTTCTCATTAAAATGAGAGAAAAGTAAATTGCATCTTAATTTGAATTCTTTTTGGAGACTTTAAAAGAACTCTTGTTTTAGTTACCCCTACCATCTGCAAATCCGTTTTCAGTCAGAACAATTTGTATTGCCATTTGCCTTTTTGCAGGGACTGGACGGTTAGATACTTAGGATTCCAGTTACAGACAGCAGGTTTTGTGAATTAAACACCTTTTTCCTTCACAGAAAGAGAGCGACCCATTTCAGCTAAGACGTGCATCAAGTTTTAGCATTAACAGTGCTAGGCAGCAGCACCTGAACTATACAAGAGCTGAAGTACTGAAGAACTTTGAGGTCACTTCAATCTTCCCACCCTAGAGGGGGTGAGCTCAATGAAAACAGTATGAAGGGAAATGGCTTACTACACGAACAGTAAGAATTGCTACTGTTTACAGGTTTTCAGATTAAAGTTGTTTTCTACACAGGGACACATCAAAGACTAATGTGAGCAATTACAAGCGATGGAGCTGTAGAGAGGGTAGTCAGCCATGCAGCCTTCCTTCTAAGACACAAGTGAGCATCTGACAGGTATGGCTTCAGAATTACATGCACATGTGCTTCGCTGAATAAATTTTCTGATAGTATATCTGAGTTTCAGTACTGGTCTGTGAAAGGTCTTGCTTTTAAGTATGGTAACACTCAATTTCTCAAAGTCTAGTTTAGAAACTCATTTTGCTAGCTCAGAGTCCACGATGCCCTATTAAGAGTATTTTATAAGAAATGAGAGTAAGTTTTACTGTCAATGTATATTAATGACTTTCAAAAGCCAATCTTCTAATGTTCACTCAGTTTCTTCTGAAGTGCATAATCCCAGTGATTAACCTCCATGCTTTTTTGCCATAGATTACCTACAACTGTGAAGCAGGTAATGTGCAGAGGGTGGAAAAGCAGAGAAGAGAGAAAATAACTGAAACCAGTAAAGTAAGGAAATGAGACTGAAAACAAGGACCAGAAGGTATATTAGAAACGTTAGAGTAGTAGTTACTTGCACATGCCCCTTAATTGCTTTGTGCATGCAAATATAGGAACTGGTATTTGAAAACATAGCTTGCTTTCCTCTGCTTAAATGGCTTCTGCTTCGTCTTTCTCAACTCTTGTTCGGTCTACCAGGGGCTGAGACATAACCCTTCACATAGTGTGGCTGGCTCCCTGAATATTTTTAAATTATTCTGAGGATTAGCACAGAAGCAATATACACTGATAGCATTTAAGGGATTGTTTCAGCTACAATTGAGGATACAAAGTAGAGAAGCTATAGGATAGGACTGCTGCAATACCATTAAATCCACTTTAAGTCATGAGAATTTATGGTAAATAAACATTTGGATGCAGTGAATTCATTTAAGACTATGTTAATATTCCTCCTTTTCCAAAATGTCCCTCAGAGCTTTCTTCGAGCTTCAAAATGATTGTGACGTTGATTTTTGTTTCTTCTGAGATGCAGTAGAGTCCCTTAACGCTGTGCTGGGGAACTGGTTCTGTTAACTCCAAAGGAAACTGATGATCTACTGATTCATCAGAAGTAATTATTGCAACAGCTTAATAGTCTTCTCCAATGATATTCCACGCTTTATAACAATTATCTGACAAAAATCAGAGAGCAAAGGTGTTTGGTTTCAGGCAAGCATAACCCATGAATTTAAAACACATCAAGATACTTATTTTTTGCATTTCCTAGTGCTACCATTAGTTTAGGCTTATTTTGAAACGAGATGAGTCGTTATTTGTACAATGTTCATTATACCTCACGTGTGCTTTTATCTTGCAATTAGCAAGGCATTCATTCCACTTTGCAAATTGTACTCTTTGGTTTGTAAAGCCCTATGAAAAAAAACAGTTACGCACCTTTCTTGAAATAAATCAGATAAGAGATACAAATAGAAATAAGGAAGAATTTTTACAGTTTTCAGCTCTCCTGGATACTGCTATTTGCAATTATAATAACCCGCTCTGTTCCTGTCAGGGGAGAATGCCAGAACGTCTCAGAATACTTGAGATGTTTTTATGCCTTAATAGTTCAGTGCGCTGTGCCAACAGTTAAAACTGGTCTCTAGCAGCTACTGAACGAGGGGCTTATCTCTTCTCTCTCAAAATTCCTGTTTCTAACTAAAGATGAACTCCCTCATGAAGTAGAGATAGCTAAACTGGAAGCAGCTGTTTTGGCTGAAACAACAAAGCCTAGAAAGTATCAGCAGAGAAGGGAGGGCTATTCTCATTTAGAAACAGCTTTTGTTTCTGAAAAAAAACTGCTCAGCACAGATGGTTAAGGACTTTCCCAGAGCTCACCTAAGAACCAAGAAAACTGCAGTTTATACTTAAGTTGGTAACAAACAAATGCCATGTAATTACTTAAAGGCTAGCTAACCCCTTTGCATGAGATCTGAGGGGAAGACAGAGAAACTCAGGTCTCTTCCATTAGCCTGAATATCAAATGTCTGAATCACCAGCTGGGCACTACTGTGCCAGGTCTCAGGAGCCAGAAAATAGCTAAATAATTGCTTTAAATACTTCATGGGCCGCAGTGAAGGATGACTGATAGGTAGCAGGCTTCTGTACATGTCAGAGAATTGCTTCATCTTTTTAATTGTTAGCAGTGCAGCTTTCACACTGTGGGCCCATTTTAGGTTTTATACAGTCAGGCTGGCAGATAAACTCTGAAATAAATACCAGTCTAGCTGTTTTAATAGCTAACTCTCAGAAAGCAGTCTAAAAGTCTCAAATAGCAGCAGTTGCAAAAGACATTATGATGATTCAATTCAGTTTTGTTCCATACTCAAATTACAAAAAAAAAAAAAAAACACACACACACAAAAAAACTTTAATTTATATACACAATTTACATTATCTCAGAATTTCTGGTTTAATTTATCCAATATTAGGAAACCTTATGAAACAGAACTGAGTTAGCAATTGGAAATATTAAAAGTAAGTTAACCTACCTTTGACTTTGCACAAAGCAGCAGGCAGTCTGTTCTTCTTACTATCTTTAACCATTTGTGGCAATCAATTAATGAAAAGCCTTCCTGAAGTAAAGCAGAACACAAATTACTTGCACAGCAAACATGCAATACTCCGAAGTACGCACTCAAATTACGTGAAGATTACTGTCATTCGAGTATGGACATCGTTTGTATCTATCAAACAATTGCCAATATGTAATTTTTACCACACTGAATTAAATTGGAATCAGTAGCTTCGGTAACAATGGTGTGTCATGGTACATTCTAATTTCCGTGTATATTTTTCAGTGTGCATGTTACAAAAGTCTCCTTGAGAAAGCCGCAACGAGAGCTTTAATCAGTCCTGAATCCCATGAAGTTGCCTGAGAAGGCAGCAGAGGGCAGGCAAACCTGAAGAATGGGCCAGCAGTTGGTTTATCTAAGGCCCAGACAGGCACTTTCTCCAGATAGAATTCAGGTAAACAAGAAGCAGCTTTGATAACTTGATAAAGATGTTTTTATACTCCAGTTGCATTAACTGACAGTCTCTTGAAACAAGATGGACTGCTCAGCATTCTGTAAAAATACTCCAGGAACCTGAAAACATCTTAAAAATCTTCAAGACAAGGGATTGTGTTCTGCAAGTAATTCCACAGGCTGCCACACAGTCATTATTTAGGAAAGTCTAGGGTGAAAACAAAACAAACAACAAAAGCCAACGCAACCAAGCTTAAGGGCAGGTAGGTAATTACAAAATCTGTTTTATCTGAACTAATAATGCTTTTGATGACCATGACTTTTTACGTAGGCTGCTTTGCATAGGTAAAAAGGGCCAAGAATTAAAAGTGATCCCCATCCTGGACTATCAAAAGCGTGCTTTTGCCTGTTCATATCCATCTTTTGCTGGTCCAGGCTAGGAAACCATTTGCCATTCTATTTTGGTACAAGAAGTTGCCTTAATAAGGCACTGCTTTTAGTATGCTGGCACTAGTTTTAGAGTCCCATGCAGCAACTGGGTGTAGATTTTTAACTGAACTTTTATGAGGAATACCTATGAAGTGTTGGAAGAGTCAAGCCAAAGGCAAACTGGATCACAGACTATTCTGATCAGACACCTGCTGTGATAGATTCCAGAATGGTAAGACAGTCTAGACGGTCTGTAAGTATTGGTCCCAAATGATTTAGAGGCAGAGGGAGAAAAGAATCTGTTCTGGGGAAGGTGCATACAGCAGGTAAGATACTGCTGCTTGCACTGAGCCCATTCTGTCTGTGGGCAATGAGCACATTCAGTGAGCAAATTCAGTTGTATCTGCCTCAGTTGTATGTGTGACTTTGCAGTTCTGCTAAGGATATTCATGTACAGAACTTGGCCCCAAAATATTGTTTAATTCTGAAAATTGAAAGGTGATAGCAAGTTAGTGATTGTGCACAGCAGAAAGTTCCATCCAGAGACAAGACTTTCAGCCATGCCAACAGCACAGAAATAGAGTGGCCCCTGCCGCAGTGATGTCCATTTATGATGCTTATCAGTGTCTGCTGTGCTCACGCTGCCACTCCGATAGAAGGGATCCACTAAGGAAGCAAGAAAGGAAAATGGAGCTGAAGCAAAGTGAGTGAAGAACAGCCTAGAGAGCAGTCAAGAAGGAAAGCAACTGGTTGCAGAAAACATACGTACTGCAAAAGAGTTTGAATGGCACAGGCTCTAAGGTCAGAACGGAGAAAAATGTCCATTATGTAGAACTGGACTGTGTAAAGCAAAAAAGATATTTTTAAACCATTCCTTCTGGAAAAGGTATATTCTTGAGGTTTATACAAATAATCTGAAAAGCAAATGTTCTCAGCGTTTGGAATGCACTAGACCAAGAACATGTAAATCTATTTTGGTGAAATAAACGCAAACCAACTTAAGGTTAATTCCGTCCCACTGCAAGGACTTACTTCCCTCTTCCCTCACTTCAAGCCATAAAGGTTGAGCATTTCTCAACTTACTCATATTGAGGGGAATATCCATACCTTAATTCAGAACTGCTCACTCCACTTAAGCAGCCAGATTAAGATCTGGACAACCAAACAACCCAGGAAATAACTTGTGCTGGAGTATGACTGCTGCTAGTGCTTACATGCTTAGTGCTTCCTGCCATAGGTTGTTTATCCATTGCTGCTTGATTTCCTCTGATTCCCCTGCCAAGTCCTGAAAGACTGTTAGTGAAGCAATTCTAATATCCCCCTCTTTCACTCGGCCACTTTTCTTAACTTGTGGCCACTTCTGCTTATTCTGTTCGTTTTGGATACTTAATGTCTCTGATGCACACCGTGTTTATTTAAATAGAGCTGTTCCCATACTAAGTCTATTTTTATAGTGTTTTTCCTTTCACTGTAAGACGTAGGTAGAACAAATGTTTTCTCCATAAAATAATAACCCTTTTCACAAAGATCATAAAAGGCAGCTAATGTTTAACTTTCATACCAACTATTTTACTGATGCTTACCAGGTTGGCATTCTTTTATGTGCCCTGTTTCTGAGGCAAAATCAAGCTGGGGAAAAAAATATATATATAATTTTTGTGTACTCCTAATTATTCAACCCAAAATTTAATTAACTGAAATTTAATGTACTTGAAGTTTAATTAACTGAAGAACAAAACAGAAAGTGTTTCCTTTTCCCTTGCACCTTTGTTGATTGTATATTGCCAAGCAGAAGCAACTAAGAACAGCTAAGCCATAGCAGAACTGCTCAGACTTAACTCCACTGTTAGATCACTTGTATCAGTAATTGTCATTACAATCAGAATCCTCTAGATTTTCCTCAGTTGTAAGCAGAAAACGTCTGATTTGGCACCATGTTAAGAAAGTTCACTCTGTTCCTCAGGGCTTTTCCGTGTTACTTCAGGCAGCATAGAACCTGTATTTCAGGCTGCTTGGATTAAGACAAGATTCTTCTTAACTGCATGAACTTTCTTGTCAACACTGAAATAGTTACAAATCCATGTATCAAGTTAGGTAAGTGAACTCTGAACAGCAAGAATGAAGAAAACAAATCTGTCCCACGTTCCATAGCTCAAAGTTGAGAGGAGCTCTGTCACCACCCAGGAGCTATGTGTGGGGTAGATTCTGGAAAATGCATGGCAATATATCAAGATTACAGTGCATTTGATCCTTTCTAGAGATGATGAATCAACTCTAAATCTGCTCTCAACATATGCACGGACAAAAAAATAGTAATAGCACCTCCAGATTGCTACCATCGTGCTGACAGAAATACAGAGAAAGCAGCTGTGGGCAGTGTTCCCCTTGAGCAGGCACCATCAGTACCTGCTTCACATTCAGAGCTGTTCATTGCTGAGCAGTACTGGGTATGGGCAAAGACAGATGGCAGTGTAAGATTCATTGGGAATATAGACAGAAAGGCAACATAAAATTGGGCAGGAACAGAAGATTTCAAATGTTTACAATTTGAAGATACAAATGGCAGCATTTCTAAAAGTTTGATTGTTCGCATTCCATCATGCCTATAGCCTTTATGTCATTCTCTGGGGTCATGCCTGTAAAAGCACTGCATTCAAGGAAAACAGTTTCATACATCTCTGACAAAAATCTGTCTCTCAGAGGGAGAATCCTGAGGAAAAAAAAAGTAAGCTGAAGTGGAAAACAAAGCAAGACATTTTCCAAATATTTTGGAGTCAGGAGAAGACATGACCCCATGTCACATGAGGGAGAGATGATAATGCTGGTCCAGACTTACACCCACATAGTCTGTCATTAATTGGGAAATACTTTTGTTCTGATTTTACATTTCAGCCTTCAAGAAGTTGCTGGATAATGAGGCCTTTGTTCTGTGTTGCAAGGTATTGGTTATTATTATGAATGCTTCTATTATTGTATCCTGTAGAAACTCTATGGTGCTAAGCAACATACGAATACATGAACAGATTATTCATTTTATGTTAGGGTTGCCTAAAGGCCTTACAATCAATCTTAACTAAAAATTAAATCCAGAAAACCAAACACAAACTTTCTCGCTTTTTGGCTGCCAATTATAACATGCTCATGAAATGCATATGGAACTGTTTGTCCTCAGAGTTCTCGGTTCAGACTGGGGGTACACAATGCATAACGTAATGGATGAGGTATCCCACTGACTGGAAATGAGCATTCATAAGGAACTATGCGTTCAGCATGAGATCAAAAAAATGTTAGTGGGTTAATTAATATTCCAGTGCATAATTGCCAGAGTGCTCCTGTCTGGAAAATGGAGGAAAGTGGCAGAAAAGAGATGCTGAAGGCTTCAGACAACATCCCACTTGCAACGTGCCACAAGCCTGAATCAGAATTCAAGGCTGGGCAGCAATGTGGTACACAGCCATTTCCCCCCAAAGAGCGATCTTCTGCTTGTAAAGGCCCTGTTCAGTTTCCAGGGAAGGCACCTGTGACAGTTCCTTAGTCTACTCATTGCCCAAGGTAAGCAACGAGTAAGCAACGTTGCCTGCTCTGACCCCTCCACGTTGCAATTTCATGCAACACTGCACAAAACCAGCAGGGATGACTTCAACCTGCTGTTTTTCCCAGATGGAGAGACACTGCCCAGCTACTGCATCGTCCTCTCCAGAGCTCCGCTTCATGGGTCTACTCACCATGCGAGTGTGGGAGGTACAGTGAAAAATATTTTTGAAAATAATGTTCACTATCTAGATGTGAAGTGATTTGTTACGTTACAAATGTCAACGTTTTTTGACTGCTGACATTCTAGGTACTATGATTATCCAACGCTTATACTGAAGAACACCTTGTTTATTCTTAGAAGTGATTACTTTGGAAACAAAGGAAAAGTAGTATTATTTCCAGGTATGTGCACAACGTGGCTAAATCTGGTAAAAGTCTGCAATAGAACAGAAATGTTTCTTAGCAAACATCAGTGGGCGCTCAGTTGGAGTTGAGAAGCCTGTTACTCCATCTTATTGCAAGCCAGGGAAAAATAAGGATATGAGAGCAGACAGTGAAAAAGCTTGAGAATTATGTGTGTTATGATGAACACTACGTAACAGACAAAACTGAGATGCTTTCAGAAACCTTAAGCAAAATCTGAAAATGTTCACAAGTACGTTTCCATGGTGACCTCTTTGATTGGGATTTAGTCATTAATAGTTATAATACTGGAAACTATATGCTTGAAATGTCACATATAGATTGTAAGTAAAATACTCGCGTATATATATGAAAAATACCAATTTTTATCCTATTGGCTTTCCAAAAGACAATGTGAGCTGTCATTTTGCTCTTTTAACTTAGAAAACTGCTTACTTTATAAAAAGACAAGATTAATTTTATTAAAGACTGAAAAATAAAATAAAATAAAAAATCCAGCTTAAAGCTAGAAGTTACAGAAATCAAGCTTTGAAGATAATTCCAATCAAACCTTTATTTTTTTATCTTATGACTAACGCACCTAGAAGTCTTCCTTACTTTTATTTCTGAGATCTAAATACTGCCAAATAGATCAGGTTTTTTTCCTACAATGAGCTGTTTTGAAAACTGAGCAGAGTGCAAGCGTCAGTGTGACAAGAAAAATTCCCCAAACATGACAACTTGGAGAGTGGGGGAAGTAGAAGGTTGTCTCTCCAGAGATTTCCAAGCAATATGCCAGCCTCCACACTATTGGGAAGCTGAGTGTAGCACAAACCACGTGTTTCACAGGCTGCGTGTAACTTCAATCTTAGTTCATGTAAGCATGAGCTGCCTCAACCAGACCTTTAGAATGTAGAATAGGAAGGGGAAAGGAAGAGGATAAAGGCCAAAAAGTCAAGGCAGACAGACGGTAAGCTAACTAGGAATACAAGGATGTTAAGCTCTGTGGTCTCTTTTTGCATGCAGTTTTTTCATCCCCAGTCTCTTAGATGCCTGATCTTAAATGCTGCTGTTAGGCTTGTTTGATTCTGGAAAACTGGTAAGGGCTGAACTCATGAAACAAAGCGTTCTGTACAGAGGCAAGAAAGCTAAATGAAGGGCTGAATGCAGGCCACACACAGGCAGCCTTGAGGCAGCCGCGCAGGGGACTCGATAACCGATGGATGTTTTTTGCCACAGCGCAGCGTTGGGTGCAGAAGCACATGCTGCTGGGTGGCAGCTTTCTGCTAAGAGTTCCCACAGACTGGTACAAACTGCGGCCCCTTGCAGGAAGGAACAGCAAAGATGAACCCCCAACTCGGGACCAACCTCAAAAAAAATTTTTAAACTATACTTTAGAACAATGACAGCTGACCAAGGACCTAGAGAGGCAAACAGAACGCTCATGGGATTAGTTGGCTGAAGCACTTGAAAGCATTCCAGTAGTAAGTCAAGGTAAGCAATTTCTTCTTTAAGTCCTGATACAAAATACATACTTCCCTAGATCAGTATTTTATTTTGAACTCTAACTTTAGGGTAAGTATATTTTATTAATGCTACTTCTCTTTAAAAGTTATTAGTTGGGTTTAAAAGAATTATGGCAGGAGAGTAATACAAATCTGAAGCCCTTATAACTCTTTACTGATGCTGGTCATATAATACATAATTGTTACAACAGGCATCTGTCCTTATAGGAAACACAAACGGGGAAACTGTTGTAGTTCCACCACCAAGCAAGCAGCATTAGCAACCTGCTCGCTTCCCCACGTCCCTGTCAAATGTCCTCATTTGTTGCACAGGGACTTTTATGTACCCAAGGTAGAGTTGTGAATATAATCTCAAAACCTGGTGCATAAGTTTCAGGCACTGCAAAGAGAACATCAAGAACATCAGGATGTCTGCTGAATGTTTGCCTAATTAATGAGGCTAGACTCTACTGTATCCTAAGCACTGTTAGCTTGTTAGAAGTCAGGAGGGGACCGGGAGGGCACTAAGGACATTTAGCCTATACTTCAAAAATCAGGTCACAGATCAATTGCTCTGGATTCATTTCATCCTATTAAATAAGCCCTCTTCACAATGTCAATTTGTTTAACGTGTAGGATATTAAGAATTCTAGCACTGGAATTAATTGCACCCAGTAAAACACCAAAATATAATTTTCATGATGTTTCAGTTTGAAGAAGGGAAAGGAAATGAGTTGCACGTGTCATACGCGGAACATGAAGTATCTTGAGTGTGAGCAGAAATTGCCAGAGATGTTGTTCTGATATTCCTGTTAAAATTCTACAGCGTGCAAGAATGAGGTTTTCCTAAGATATGCAGTCTGTTAAGCAAAACTGCAGCAAAAATAGGTCCTAAAAATGTTATGCAATTCCAAATGAAATAATGAAAATGAAAACAAACAAAATCCCTTTGACGTGCATCACACATTAGGGTTTTCTTACATTCCAGGCTCTGATGTTCTGTTTACCCTCCTCTGCGTTCCATTTGGTTCATCACAAGAAGTCATCTCTGGCAGTGTCATTAAGGAACGTTTAAAATGATATCAAGAGCATACCCATTCCCCAAAACAGTCTACCCATTAAAACAGATAATTTGGTATTCTTTTATTTTATGGCTTGTGAGAATAATTCTGTAAGTCTTCTATAAAATCTTACGTGAAGATTTTATAACTTTTATAAACGCTCGTAGAAGAGTCATGGTCTTGCTTGGGCCTGAGAAACCAATTTTCTTTAAAGGGAAGGTTTTGTAACAGTCCCGCTTTAAGAAAATAAAAAGGACTGTGAGAATATGTAAATATATGCATTGAAGAGAAAATGTTTTGATATAAAGTCAGGAATCCTTGAATATACATCCCCAAATGGATCAGGTTAATCCAGAAATGAAAATACATGTTTCATTAATGGCTGAACAACTTTCATCTCAGTTTTGTGCAAATGGAGATGCAGTGAAATGGATGAAAGCATTTAGTAAGCAAAGAACTCCCACAAAAGCTATTGCCTGATGTTTTCATACAAAGGGAAGTGTATGTTACGCAGAATAGTTTGTATTTTACTATTTCCTAAATCATCACTTGACATCAAAAAGCATTTCATGGAAGAATCACTGAGCAACTGAACAAAAGATGCCTTCATCCAAAAATGAGTATTAATGGGATCCATGCTCACTTAAGAGAAAATACTTGGAGGTGTCGCTACTTGGTTAGCCAACCAAGATCAGTTTAGGAGAAAATTAACTAAGAAGCTGATCAGCACAGAGTTCAATTAACACTAACATTTACTGCAGAAGAATGAATAAAGAAAACTTCTATATGCCATACAAAGCAGCTAAAGTCTGAAGTTCATATTTTTCAGCTGTAACTGATTTTTTTTCCTTGTTGGACTTTTTAAAAAGCATCCACCCACAATATTATCAGCATAACTCAGAACTTGCTGGCAGCTAAAAAGGTTCAATTTGGCTTTTGTAAAACGTACACACCACGGAAGAACAGATGTACTCTGACTTTTATCTTCCTAAAAGAAAATAGAAGGTACTAAACAAGATAGTTTGAGTCTATTAATGCACTGATTTTACTACATTCTATGCCCATTTTAAACCAGAAGAGATGAAAATGCATCACACTATGATACTGCCAGTTTTAAAAGCATCCAATTAATGTTTTCTTTGTCAAAGATGTTACCTAAAAACTTTTTTTTTTTTTTAACCTAGAATGGTTCATGTTAAAAATCTTGGAGTGGGGTAAGGGTTCCTTTACTCCTGCAATAAAAAAAATATTAGGAACATTTACCACTTCCTGAATTCTTGCCTTTAGTTTGCAATTTGTTTCATTCTCGGATTGCTGCTAGAGGGAAAAAAATCCCTTTATTATTCATCCACAGAAATTTTACAAAAATACAAAATAGTTATTTGAGTTGAGAAGGAAGTGGTCCCTGTGACAACAGAACAACTACCAGAATAACTTCCTTCGTTTGTCTTTGAAATAACTAGTGGTTGAGATGAGGTAGTGTACTTGAGAAACCATTTGTTGATGTCAGATTGCAATTTCTGTAATTGTACATCGTGTGATTGCTTAACGCTGTCCTATGACAAAAATATCTACTCTTCCAGAAAGGCTCTTCAGTCTTAGAAAAGGTGATTTATCCATCAACAGCAAACGCCTCAGGAAAGTCAAACCAGATGGGAAATCCTGAAGAACAGCACTTGTTGCAGGTTGGTTGGCTGTGTTGTTTTTTTTGGTTTTGTACATTAAAGCAGTCTCATGCCATTCAGAACAATGTGAAACATTCGGTAGTTCTTGAACTAAATCACACCTCTACAGTAAATTAAGCCTAACTCTGACTGGACCAACCATGTTTAACCAAGGCGCAACATCCCTCTGAGAAGACCTTCTGTTACATTCCTTATGAAGACAGTACGGTCACCTTCAGGCTTCTCCGGGGTCTTGCAGCCAGTGGTATCACCATGAAAACCATGTATGCCCCCCCCTTATAATGGAGAATACTTCTTTCACTGCTTGGTGTTTGATAGGGCCGCACACAGGTCTTGTGCCTCACTGTGTTCCTATGCAAAGGTATAAAGCTGTGATAGCTGTTAATGGGTTCCCTCAAAATCAGAAGCCTGCAGTACATCAAAAGGTCTGAAAAGCAGGGATTAGAAGATGGATCAAAAGACTAGACATCAACAGTTTTTAAAGAATGTAGTTACTACATAGCAAGAAACAGTTTTGTAAGTACATCAGAGGGAATTTCAATGCAAGTAAGGCAGCACATACATGTTGGGAGAACACCTCGGCATTGAAAAGGAAACTCAGTAGCCCACGCCAGCAAGTACAAACAGTAAAAACAAGAACTGTATCATTCCAACAACTGCAGCACTTTATCAGACTTCGTATGTTCCCTCTGGAGCAGAAACTTGTGTATTTCACATTATCCTCCATGACAAAACATCCATTATAATAGACCCCCAGTGAGAAGATGTGGTCTGTGACAAATTCAAAAGAACTATAAGTACTTAGTTGTGCAAAGCCTGTTTAAACATTGTGACAGGTTTCTGACAACTCCTGGGAGCTGGAGACTACAGGGAGATGGCACCAGTGAGATTAACCATTTCTACGGTCTGATTATTTCTACAGCAACAACACAAGCTGTACTACATTGTAATTCTTTTTGTTACATGGCATCTCAACAAGGACTTTGTAAAATTCCACCAGTGGCCTGCATAGTTCTGGCTTGCGTGATACAGAAATGATAACTGAATTTCCAGTGTCCCTGTGTACTGCTTGAAGAAAACCATTCACAGCTTCAGTAATGGTTGTGCATACTGTGATATCAGTGCTCATACCAGCTTCTGGCCAACAGTACCACCCCCTGTGCATCACCTTTCTGGCTGATGTTACTGGCTGCTTTACTAAGTAGATTCCATAGCCTGGTCATCAGAGCCTGAAAAGATACCTGCGGATTGGGATTGTTCTAGACAGAATTTTACCACTGTGTGGCAGGGCATGTGCTTAAGGAATAAGTCTAACCAGTAAAGCTAAGCCAGATGTTGGGCCAAATCACTTGTAAACAAGAAACACAGGTCTGAAGAGGCCCACCAGTGCTCACAACTAGCAGACTGGATATTTGCTAGGTTTTTCAGCCAGAGGGAACTGTGGGAGGACTACCCCCATCTCTGACCTGTTGCAGAGAGAGATAAATAGGCACAGGGCATGTTGAACTGATGCATTTTGCACTAGGTTTAAGTTCAATATGCACAGAACACACCTGCAGCATGATCCCAATTACACATCCTAGAAGTGCATCCAAAGGAATTAACAATCAGGTTTTAAAATGCATACAACACCAATTTTGTATCCCTTCTCTCATACACTTAATAAAACATCTTTGGTACGGCCTGAAGGTTGGTGTAGAAACATTCCCAAAATTTGTTTTTAAAAAAGTGATGTTTTAAACCTCTTGGTATCATGTATTGGTCATATTTACCATGCTTGTTTGTTCCACCTCTATTCTACACTATTCTTAAATTGAGATTATTACTGCAGTATCTTAGTGTCTTTTAGAAGCTGAAACAGACCTGAGAGATCTCTTCAGAAATTCCTCATTTGGTATTTCAAGCAAGGCAGCTGCCTGAAAGCTTCACTAGCCATTAAACTCCAGAGCTACAAGAAAGTGCTTTTCTCAGCCAAGTCTTTATAACGCTTTTCTTCCTGCACTCATCCCTTACGACAGCATGCTTTATCTGCACATTATTATTTGCCAGATACAATCTTTGCCAGACAAAGTCTCTGAAGGGCTATAGCTTTTGTCCATGCCTTTCTTGCTCATTAGTTAATTACTAAAACTTCCTTTCAGTTAGCCTTTATATGGTTATTTCGAGGACATTCTGCAAAGTAATACAAGTCTACTAGGTACTAAACAGTTACAGCTGTCTGATCAGCGTACTGAAAACAGGACCAGCCCCAGGAGAGGGGCATTCTGCACTGATTCATTCCCAGCAGAATTTGGCAAGAGACAGCAGCAGGTTTTGTTTCAGTTGCGTCTGTTTAACTATCTGGACATACAATTACTCCATTCCTTTTTCTTATTCAACACACACTGCTGAAATGCTTTCCATGTTCCACTTTTACCTTGTCCCAAACCACTCAACTTGTCCTTCTTAAATATATAAGCCAAATGCTATGCCTTGTACGAGGGCTATACAGACAGCTTTGTTAGTTCACTCATTACCTATTAAAATAACCTTAATACACTCAAAGGTCAAAAAAAAAAATAATAATAATAATAATCAAGGGTATCTTGAATTTTTAAATTGGATCTTGAAATCTACATGGGTCTCCCCCTCTACGTTTACAAGATATTTCCGTAAGTTTAAGACCTTTTAGGAGGCACCACAAAAACTCATTTATACGTATCCTTGTACATATTCTGTATTAAAAATGCATTTATCTTAATGCTGCAGCATTTTCCAATGGTTTGTAATTTATTATTATTATTTTTTTAAATATATTTATCAGACAATTCCTACTGGGTATTGGTGATATGCACTGAACAGACTGGATGCCACTTTCCAGCACAGGCTTTTTCTGTCACGAAGAATGGAGCAATCTCAGCATCAAACCAATTCCCTTAGATGGGGTGTTTTAGGATATCTTTATAGTTTAGAAGCCAGTTGTACTGAAGCACAGGCTACAGCACAATCAGTTGATACAACTCTGAAGATATTTTGTCTCCAAGAAGGTAAGATGGATGTCAGATCACATTACCCAACATACTGAAAGCAAACAAACAAAAATAACCATGTCCTGTGATACACCAAATTATCAAAATACTAACAAATCACTTGCAAGAAACTAGCTGGATCATATGGCAAATCTTACAATAAAACGTATTTTTATGTATTTCTTAACATTTATTTTTGTTTTCTTATGCTGAAGAATTATATTGGAAAAAAAAAATCATCTTTCAGTGTCAGCAGCACTTAGTACTGTGTCTTAATCTAGATTTTTAGAACCAACAAGGAAACGCTGTTCCTCAGTAGGAAATAATCCATGCAGTATTTGTCTGATAAGCAAAGAGAGAAAACACCACATGAGAATTTCCATGAGCAAAATAAAATTGGCAGCTTCCTTTCACTGAGAGAGAACATGAAGCTAAGAAAGGAAAATAAGAAAATACTGATGCCACTGTAAAAGGAGAAATGGTTTTTAAACATGAGAAACAAACAAGAACCAACTTACCAGTACTGTTCTCCCTTGGGAAATAAAGAAATGGCCAGATACAACAATGGTAAGGATAAGATGACCAGATTCTTCATTTGATTCGAAAACCTTTAAAAAGATTGACAAAATAAAAATCTGTCCCTGTATGCAGAGAATCTACACTTTCCATTAATAGTACAAGATGAGAAAGGCTTCAGAGGTCACTGCTAGAAGTAAGATAAAAGTACCTCCCAGAAATGTAACTTGCCTTCAGCTCCCACAGACAGCAGGCAGAGTCAAGAAATATTTACTAACTAGAATCCCATACACAGACCTAATTACTTTGAAAAAAAACCCATGCCACCCATTTTCACACACGAAAGGCCAGGGATAGGAGTAACGAGGGCAGCAGAACAGAGAAAGGACCCCGGTACCGGGCCACCTGCCAGGAGGAGGCGGTTTCCTCCTCGTCGCCGTCCGTCGGGGGCAGGAAACGTCCGTAGCGCTTCAAGGGCCACGTCGAGGCACTGCCCAAGAGGGAGCCGCCGCTGCCCGCCGCCATCGCGGCCCTGACGAGGCTGCGGCTCCTCGGCACGAGCGGCCCGCGGACAGCAGAGGCGGGAAACGGCAGCCAATAGGAGAGAGGAGAGAACGCGTGAGGGGTCTCGTTCACCAATCAGCGAGCAACAGGGAAACGAGAGCCAATCCGGTAATGTGCTCGGGCTCGCGCGGGTGGCTGCTTCTCCCGCTTAGCGCCGCCATTTTGTGAGGCCTCGACGCCATTTTGTGGGGGCGACATCAGCTTTCGAGGGTGCTGCTTCTGTGAGGGGAGCGCTGCTGGCGACTTCCCCCTTCTCCTAATACAATTTACGCTCCGGGCTTCATCCAGATTGGATCATATTGACACGCTGATGTGGCAGAACTGGCCTGTGGTGCTGAGGGAGACAGAAGCACAGGCCGAGAGGTGGGCTCAGCTGCCATTTTTATGCTGAGGGGAGCTGTCGATGATACCTGCATTTGGCTTCCTCAGGTGATGAATTTCTGAGTCCATATATAAAAGTTATCCAAAAACCTAGCATACCTTTTCAGTTGTTGGTGCAGTAATATGTTAAGTTCACAGAACTAAAGCAGAACTTTTGTGGTACCTAAAGTAGGAGCTATGCTAAATGTCAAAAAGCATTTTTTTTTTTCAGTGTGTTGCCTTTTGCTAGGCAGCACAGGTTTGTACAGATGGACTAATAAATCAAAATTGCACTTCTCTCCCATTTTGCTTCCTCTCTGTTATTAGGTTGCTCCCAGAGTTATGTAATTTTACACTTTATCTAGAAAAAGAGTGATGGCAGGATGACTCATAGTAAGGCTGCACTTATGTATTCCATTTATAGTACATATCTTGGCACATTAGCAATAGAAATATGTGCATTAACCAGCCAAGGTCAGTGAGGGGGCATGAAAGAGCCTGGAAGATGTCTGTGAGAGCCTGTACTAACCTGTACGGACTTTAGGGATGTTGGTTCATCGCTAGTGTCCTTCTCATCCTAATCCAAAACATAGCACCCTACCAGCTACTAGGAGGAAAATTAACTTTATCCTAACTGAAACCAGGTCAGCTAGCCACCATTAAACTGTTTTCATTTGCATACCTGAGGGTTCTGTGCTGATACCATAAATCTAAATGTGAGTGTTGCTACTGCCAGCAGCGTGTGCTTGACCAAGGTGAGGCTTGGTTAAATAGTCATGTTTCTGTTAATTTAAACAGAACAAAAAAGTTAATCTGTATTCTTTTGTTTATGATTTTTTGTTTGTTTGTTTTTTTGATGTTTTTTGTGTGTTTGTGTCTTTTTGTTGCTTTTATAGTTTGCCATTTTGTTGCCAGCTTGGTTGATATGCATAAGGTTAAAATGGCCTGAGTAACAACTACTCTCATCTGAAATAAAGCCTCTGGGTACAAGGTTAACATGTCACTTAAACTGTGATGGTTTAGTCTGTTAGAAAACGATAGATCAGCATTTATGTCATGTAGCAGCTGTGTTGTCTTTTGTCTGATACTAAAACCCAGAAGCCAGGCTAGTATCTGAGGAACCATTTCTGTAATAAACAATTTTATAATGTTTTTCAAAAGGAAGGTGTTTATCTGAATGTTTTGCAGATAGGGGAGCACGGGCAGAAAGGCATTAAATGACTTGACAAGGTCATCCAGAAAAATCAGTAATGGAACAGGGAATACAGCGTGGGCCTCCAGCTGCCAGTTGCTTTCTCTAATCACTGCTTTCCCATGAGGATTTCTCAAATTGTGCTTGTCAAATCTTCAGAGTTGGCTTGTAAACTTGGGACTTTCTTGGAAACTCCAGAAGAAAGTAATATAAATGTCAGAGAAGAATTGTATGAATACATCTATTGAATCAATTTTCCCCTAATTCAGCTGAAGTTGTAGAAAATGGTTTGTTTGCAGCATCTTCTAGTGTCTAGTTTTCCAAGAGTGATTTATGGCAGACATGCTAAAAGATTCTGGAGGAGGAAAACAAAAGCTCAATCTCTTAACAAAGCAAAAATTTCAAAATGTGGTTTTGAAAGTGGGAGAAGTGAACTAAGAGCATCAGATACTGTCATCAAACCTTTTAAAAATAACACTATTGAAGTGGGGCACGAAAAGAAGGAATTATTAGCAGGGCAGATGGCCAGTTGCAGTGTAGAAAAAGGGTATGCAAATTCTTTCCTTCCCAACCTTGTTAGGGCACCTCATTTTTTCATGCAGTGCTTGCAGTTTATTTAGACCTATAGTCTAAATACAGTTGCCAGTGCAACTTGTCAGTGATTGTGCAGTATCTCATATTGCTCTTGTCTAGAGATATCAGTCACAACCACACACAGTTTTGATGTGGAACCTTAATGTGACTCTAACACTGCTTAATTTTCCAATCATAGGTTTTTGCTTGGCAAGGGTATACTAGTTTGCTTCCTGCTTTTACAGCAGTGTGTTACGATTTTATATGTGCATAGAATAAGGTGTGATCCAGGAGAAATAATACTGTGTGAAGAACGATACGGGCATGCTCTTGCTGATTCTGATTTCTTTGGGGATTTGCACGATTAACTTTGTGTTCAGAGAGTAAAGATGTAGAAAGACTTAATTTTTTAAATTATTATTATTATTTTACAAAAGGCCTAGAATACAGAAAAAGAAGACTATCAGGTGAGCCTGACAGGTTAATATGTGCTTCATCAGGGATGAGATAGTAAGTCCCATGTATGTGCTCAGGGTTTATCATTGTGGCGTACCTCAGGTTTGCTTGAGACTTTGCAGATGGTAGCAGTAAAAGTAAATTCTCTCCCTGTGAGAGTGTGTAGCCCTGTTACTGAGTTTGTGGAGATGCCTTCACAGGTATGTAGTATCTGACAAGCTAAAACAATTTTTTGTTCTGTAAAAGGCAGTAGTATATAGAAAGTAACCATTCCTATTGTCCTCCTAAAATGGCCTTTTCTGATAATTTGGGGAAGGGAAAGATGACTGGAACGTAAAAAGTAAAATCATTTTAAAAATGATTTGGGCTGGGACACTTTAAATAATTTAATCCCTTAAAGTGGCAAGTTCCTTAAACAGGTGAGCCTTATAGTTCCTTCCCTCTTGTCAAGTCACTGCGTGGCTTACCCCCGTGTCTTTTACTCCATCACATGGTACTGGCTGGATTTTGCTGAGGTGTTGGTCTGGTATATATCGGTCTGGGTGTTATGTTTCAATCAGCCAGCAATCTACACATCAATTTCCATCAAGAAAAAGCAGGTAATGTATTTTCTGTTTGAAACATTTTAAAAAAGCTAAACAGCAGCTATAATTTGGTACATTTAATAATCCACACAGTGCCTCTGAGGTTTAAAGTGAAAGGGAGCCTATTGGTAAAGCTGATTTATCTTCATGAAGGTGGATTGTTAATGATCTCTTGCATCTCTGTTAAGTCTATTCTTTTCTCTTCAACTTCTTTTGTCCCCCAGCTTCTTTTGTTGTTTCAAGTGCACCTTACCTTCCTCAACTTGATTGTTTCAAGTAATTTGTTTCATTTTTACTAGACTCCTTACAGCCTCACCCAGCCACCTTTATGGTCAGGACTTCAAATTTATTCCCTCTGCAACTGTTGCCTGTAGGGCTTAGTGACCAATCTACTTTGTTACTGAATACATACTGCCTGTTGGTATGCATAGATATTAAATGTACAAGGAAATGCTACAGAGAAGAGAGACTGTGCAACAATAAGTGGTTTTCTGTCTTGCAACCTTATCATGCCCTGATTTACAAATAATCCTACTAGCTCAACTTCTCCTTGTGAATGTTCCTGAAAACTGAAGTCTGGTACTTCCCACAAAACTTTTCAACCATTCGTGTTCTTTGGATTGCATGTTAGTATCATTGCCAAAACAGCTGTGTCCATTCAACTCAGAAGTATGCCCTTTTACTTTACTTTTACTGTAATTTTCCCCTGGTTTTGTTTGCTATTTTGCAATTTATGTATGTGATTGCATTTTGTTCTTCCTGTGGTCTTAGGCTGTAGTAACATGTGCAAAAATTAAAATTCAAAAAGTTAAAATGCAGGGTCTTCACCTTGTGGAACATTTAAAGCTTTTAGTTGTAGAGAACCAGAAGCAGAGAGGTACAAGCAGGAAGAGCGATCTGTTCCTGCACAATATGAATTTGATAATGTGCTAAAAATTGTTTTTCCTCATAGAGAAGATGAGAACAGATTTGCTACTGTTTGAGAGTAGGACAAAATGATGCAATAGCTTACTAGCCTGGATTTTGCAGAATATACAACTGTTGGTTTTGGTCCTAGTGTTTTTTTGTTTGTTTTGTTTGTTTGTTTGTTTAGCAGTTTACAGTGTTAATCGTAATACTAATGGTGGTGATAACAGCCATAACAAAGTTGTGTTACACTCAAACTTATTAAGACATTATGGTATGTTTGCCAAAAGCACACGCTTCCACAAGTTGGACAAGTAATGTATTGACAAAACAGGGGCTACCAGATGTATGGAAGGGATAAAATAAGCAGCCAAAGGTGCTTCCTATCCATTCTGAAGGTTTCCCTGCGGTACTGACAGCTTACCATCCTCTTCTATCCAGCTACACTGGAGGGATAAATAAGATTACTCACAGTGGCATATATAACAAGCTAGTGAAAATGTTCTATTCAGAATAGTTGATTTATGGCTTTGATTTTTATAATAAACTGTGTTACCTTATGCTCAAGTTGCTTTGTTAGTAGCTGTGTGACTTCCTCTGAAACTGACAGGTTCATTTCCATTAATCAACGTCTCACATAGTTAATTGGTCCTTCTTTCATCTGAATGTGATCTGACAGTCAGAAGCCTCGCTGCCCAGATTTCTCAGTGCTAATGAAATTACAACATCTCAGTATTTGATTATTACATAGCAGTTCTGTATCCATCACAAGAATGTCTTCATGCAGGTCTGTCAACGTATGTCAGCATTGAGAGAGATGAACTCAGAGGTTGCAGCAATTTGAAGCCAAGTGCTGTGTGATGCTGCAGGCCCAGTATGATGGCTTCCGCTGTCCTGAGGAGTGTCAGAAGTTCACACACCTGCTGAGAGACCTCTTTCCGCAGCTGTTGAGCTGCAGCCATCCAATCTTTCTCAAGTTTTTTTATCCTGTTTCACTTTTTTCCTTGTTGAACTCTATGCCTTGCAATGAGTTTTAAATTTCTAAGTGAAAAAGAGGAAACAAATCAGCCCATTTTCTGAGTGACTAGACTTCATTCCTGCCTTACAAAATAGCAAAAGTCTGACTTGAATTACGCATCAGGCTGAAATGGATTTTGCAGATAGACTTCAGAGTTGCTCTTTTTTGTGGCCATATCAAGATTAATAATTGAGGGACATTCTGCAATTCAGGCAGCGCAATAATTAAGTGATCCTTCTGGCTTAGGGTCTTCCAGAATTTTTAAGCAGTTGATCCTTCTTGTTCTCCAAAATAAATGAAAATTTCCTTGGAGATTTTTTTTTATCTTTATTTCCAAAAGTTTCAGTCTGCGTGTGTCTCTAGAAATTGTTTCCATAAGTACACGTGCTGTTGCCATTTATCTAATGGTGATGTTCCTGACTTGTCAAGTGCTATATATCTAAATTACATTTTCATCTTACTCATTTTGTTTCCCATTGAGGGTGCTTAAAGTTTACAAGGAAGCCGTGGAATCTCATGTAGCAGTGCATGTGATGTGGACATTAAATTAGGTGACACAAAAGTAGCTGTGTAGTTGTACTGTTTATGTATTTTAATTGTGGTAAGATTCACTAGAAAGTTTTGGGTTGAGCCAGGAGCTTCAAATAAGTACGCAGATGTAGTTGTCAAAAACCAGCTGATCTACATGAGGTGTCTCTGGCCAGAAGTGGAAGAGCCCTGGGCCAGTTCTTCAGTGAGCAGCCAGTAGAAAATGGCTTGTCCACTATCAACAGGGACGAACAAAAAAGACAGTATGGCTGAATTTGCTTGAAGATCTGTGATTTAATGATGTCTTTGGCCTCATCATGTGTTTTGAGACTGTTCTCTAAAGCCTTAGGCTTTTTCTAGGGAAGGGTCACATTTATTCAAAGCACAATTTATTTACATTTTTTCTTTCCTTTTAAGTTTTCCAGCTTCCCTCATGTGGCATAGATGAAAGCGCTTCTGCCTCACAAATTTTCTGTTTGCAATAATAATAATAAAAACCCTTCACTGTCAGTGCCTCCGTTTTGCTGAGTGCCTTTCATTTTCCATGACCTTGAAAGCATAAGGGCGTTTATTAATTAATTCAAATTTACAGATGGGTGGAAGAGAGAATTGCAGATTGGAGATAAGCCATTTGTTGTATGCCCCTTTTTTGATGAGGATTGTTGGAGGAGAAAGAGTCCTTGTCATTGCCAAGATTTCCCATCCACGGATGGGCTATGACAAACCCAAAGCCACCAGATAAATCTCTGTGTGCAATTATTTCTGTAGGGATCCAGAAGCATGTTGAGTTTAATATTTGTAAGCTAGGCCTAACAAAATATATATATTTTTTTCTTACAAACTTTGCCTCTCTTGGCAAAGCTGCTTGCAAGAAAATCTTCAGTGACACAATTCCAGAATTACCTGAGCAATCTACTCTTGTGCAGAGCTATCTTCACTATTTGAAAGCTTTTGATAACGTCTGAATGAGTCTCACTTGCTGCCATGCAAAGCCATTATGTTTTGCCCTGTCCACCAGAGGTGCGGAAAACAATCTTTAGCTTCCAGCCTCTTACTCTGTACATTTAGCATGCTATATGCCTGCCCAGCATCACCGCTGTTGTGACAAAGCGGTGTTTTGATGCTAGTTTTGACATCTCTGTGTGAGGAGAGAGGGTGATGGAAGAGTGGCAGCAGCACAATGAGGTGGCAGTACCCGTTAGTGCTCCCGGATGCTCTGAAGTGAAGACAGAAGCCAGCCGGGGTATCCTCAGGACTGCTGAGGCACCGCGAGCTGGGTGGGGCAGCAGTGATAATGTGAGTGTGTATCAGTACTGCAGTCTGACACACAGCCTGGACTGTGTGTCCTACCAGAAGGAGTCTCTAGTCCCCTAAGATCCCACATGTTAGGAAACAAGCAGCAGAACACTATTTACTTGTTCAGTCTCCCCCATGTTTTGTATTGATATGAATAGTGTTATGGGAGCAGGACTGTGCTTAGTTAATGAAATGTTTTCCTTCAGATTAAGGTTAATGCAGTTGCTCGTATCTACCACATGTAAACTGGAGGTCTGCAGCAGGATGCAAGTAACTTCCATGAAAATTGGCTATATCCTGTGCCAGCAGCCTATGAGCTAGGGAGTGAAACATCAGGAATTTGTCCCATCCCCAGATAAGGTAATATTAGATACTGGAAACATTCCCATCTCAATAAAAATGACAGTTACTATGTGGAGGAGAAGAATATTGATCAGAAGCATGCAGTGCTACATAGGAAATCTTTGTGCTGATAGCCTAACCCCCAAATTAAAGACGCATTCCTTCCCGAGCCCTCAAGGACTTTTCCTTTGACATTAGATTGCATGTGATGCAGCACAGAAAGCGTGCTATGCTGTGATGTACACTGTAGTTTTCTTGATAATTTGAATATGTATGATTCTTTTTTTCCCCTGTCAGCTCTTTGGGTTGGGTTCTCATTAGCCCCATATTGAAATCTCATTGGTAATGGTAGACTGAAACAGCGTAAGTCAGACATTCAAAATAAGGGTATGTTCTGTTGGATATCTTTTTCCAGTCAGTGGCAGGCATATAATCTGTCCCTATTCTTGAGTGCTGTCTTCCTGCAAATCACAAGCAACTCACCTGTGAAGCTGTAATTTGGCAAACTAACCAACCAGTTAACTTTCTGGAAAGGAGGAAGCAGCATTTTTGTCTTGCGTGCATCAAGTAATCACACATTTCAGATACTGCTAAGCCTAGGTGAGAAGACTCTATTATCATCCATAGTAATGGATATTTGTTTTTCTTCTTGAGCTGCAGCAGAAGCAGAGCTCAGGGGACAAAGTATATAAGCATCTTCCATTTTCTGAGGTTATTGAGCATGTTTCTGAAGCCTTCCTAAAACAAGACATACGCTGTACATTCAAATGGGTGATTCAGGGCCCAGAAAACAGCATCTTTTTTTCCCCAATGGGAGCTTAGAAAAAGCTTCATTTCTTATAGAAGAACAAATCCTTGTAAGCCAATACCCCTGGCTAACAGTGGCTGGTTAGGAAGCATATGAAGCGAAGTGAGGAAGATGTAGTAACACTCTCCTAGTGCCTTTTCTTGGTCTACAGGAATTTCTGCATAAGGAGTTCCTAAACCAGGGTTGTTGTCTTCCTAGTTTTTCCTCTATGGGTTTGTTCATTTGAAATCATCTTACCTTTTTCTATTGTCCTTATTACATGAGGTGACCAAAGCATGTACAATATTCAGTGTGCAGAATACACCAGTAAAAAAAACACATGGGGGTAACAATTCTGTGCTCTGGTTGTATTAATTCCTAATATATTATTTGTATTTTAAAAACTAGTGTGTACTGAGCTGGGATTCCTTAGGATTGCCTGAGGTAACCCCATGATCTTGTTCCTTAGTGGTAATTGTTACCTGAAAGTACCTCTCTGTATAAGCAAAGCTAGGGTGTTGTTTTCCCCATGTATATAGCTTTATAAACATTCAGTTTCTTCTGTCAGTTTTATTGCCTAGCTGCAGGGATTCACTGTGGCTAGCAATCCTTCCGCTGATGTTCTCAAGTGTATCTCAAACCCATGTACAATAAATGGAAAGCCAGTACCTGAGCTGAGATACTTCAGGAACTCTTGGATAGTTGGAGAGAGGCTTGACACAACCACTCTGTTTCAGTAACAGCAACTGTTCCCTGTGAAGTCAGGTTACCCTGTAACGTGAGGGAACTAATAAGCTGCTGAAGAATGTAGAGGACAAGTGCTGGCTTCCATACTGCTGCCTGCCGCTCCCTTGCTCCAGGATTTGTCTGCAGATCACATCTATAAGTGCTGGAGAGGCCTGGGATGGTGGCTTATGCAACGTGTACAGTGTAAGACCATGTGTTTGGTGCCTGAAATAGCAATTATCTGGAAGACACCAAACAAACAGGAGTCTGTGTTTCTGGCATTAGTAAATTATGATTAGTCAATTATGGTTTGCTATTGAATTGCAATATTTGCTTACTCTATTTCCTTTTACTCTGAAGATCCATTGCAAGCCTCTGAAGAAATTGGTTTTATGCTTTGGCCTGTAGCTTGCTAACTGTAGGCTAAGTTAGTGAGCTAGGAAATGCAAGTCTGGGTCATGGGTCTTCTGCTGAAAACCCCTCAGTACTCTCCCATAGCAAGAGTACCTGGCCATCATCTTAGCCTATCAATTCATAAAAGATGCAAAAGGCAAACAACTGAATTTTTCATGTGAGACTTTGGCCAAGGTCTTCCTTCTACCAGTGAAACCTTTGGCTTCTACTCAACATGCAGAAATGTCATCTGAAATGTGTCCTTTGATGCCCATGGACTGCCACTCTGCAAAGCATTATTAGAGCTGGCTTGTAAATACCCTATAACAAAGCTGGACACCCATCAACCTGAGCAGCCTCCAAGTGTGAATATCAATCTCTTGTGCTCCCATGTGACGCAGGTGGCCAGACACAATCATCTCCATTGCAACTGATACCACTGAGGAGCAGTTGCCAAATAGGCAAGCATGATTAAGTTTTGGCTATTTTGTCAAGCTATGCTTTTAAAATAACTAAAACAACCCACTTCATCTCTGTGCCTGCCTTGGACAAGAAGTGGTTTTGTTTTTCCATGTTTTATGGAGCAAAGCTTAGCGTCAGTATTTCATAAATATGGAATGTCTTTTCCGTACTCTAAGTTATGTTTTAATTTTAATACAGTAGGCAATTGCTTAGTTCAGTCTAATTTAGTCGCTGCATGAAAACTGAGAGGTATCTGTTGTCATTTTTTGCAGAACCTGGCTATGGCTCTGAGCTTCTAGCAAATTCAAAGCAGAATGGTTTTGCCAGCTTCAGCTGATTTCTTCTTGATGTCCTTTGACAGAAGGTAAGAAGGAGAGCCTCTCTGTCTTATTTGTTGTTGTTAACACAAGACCTGAATAGACTGGGATGCAAATAAACACAATCTTAGTTGTTATTCTCAGCAAAAAATCAAGTATGATAGATGAAATGCCATCTGGGATAGAAGATATTTTGTTTTCCTATCTTAGCATTCCAGAGCTGGGGTATTTGCTAACATTTAATAACTGTCTGATGCCAATGGAAAACTAGATGTCATTTGGCATAAGCTATCACATTAATCAAAAAAAAGTGTAATTTTAAAGACATTTCTGTTACCTGGGTGGAACTGAGGCTGAGGGTCAGAGTAGAAGGCTGGAGATCATTCTGAAGCTTCTTTTTCTTCCTCACGTGCTGCATAGCAATGTTTCTCAAAAATAAACAAACAAAAAAGACAAACATTTTGACAGCTCTACTGTAAAGTAAATCAAAAATGTCTTAATTACAGCAGTGTTAATGTCAAAAAGCTGGTTCGCCTCTATTTTTTAAGAGCCTGACAGAGAATACTTTTAACTCCGGGTAAAGGACTGGAAGGGGATGGTTTTCTGTGCTAAAATTTCCAGTGCTTCAGAGGCTGTTCCATACTCTGTAGAGTAGTGTAACTGATTGAAAGCCACTGCTGTGGAGTATCTACAAATCACCTACAGCTCTGACATTTCCTCCAAAAAAAGATGGTTTTGATATGACTTCCACATATCTGTCACCATGGTTTTCTTCATGCTCCCAGGTGGTCGGAGAAACCTGTTGGAAGGAAGTGCATAAATGCTACTGCACTGAATTACCTTCAAAACAGAACGAAGCTCACTGGCATGTGGGTGGACTTTGTCCATTTGTCTTAGTAGTAGCAGTTTGAAAGCTTCTGGTCTTTCTCTTTTTGATTTATACTTCTGGCCTTGAAGGTTCAGTTCCGCTGTATGCTCTGAGTTTAATTCCTTGTGGAAGGTACGATCCCATACAGAAGGGCAAGATGACCCTGCTTATGAGAGCTGCCCGTTCCACTTGTAGATAACTCGCTAGTGAAGTAAAAAGCCAAACCAAAGAGGCTCAGTACTTAAAATAGTAACATAGCAGCAATTTAAGCGTATTTGGCAATGTTAAAGGTCTTATTGTACAGTGCATGGCGGAAAGTACTTTGCTTTTCAGTGTCAGTGCAGACTCACATGCTTGCAAGTAAAGTTAAACACACTCCATGTTTAGAAGAAATGATCCTTTCAGGCTGTCTGGGCTTTTCATTTACGTTCAAAGCAGCATAACAAGGTAATGCAATCTGTAGCTTTTCTTCTCCAGCAGGTGTGAGTTCTGTAAGACCGTTGTTTCGTAAGGTTTTGAAAAGCAGCAAAGCAAAGGCTGCATTAATCGGAGCTTTTTTTGTAAAATGAAGAAAAATATATTATTTCAGATGTTGAAAGGTTTTATTCCTTTTAAGAAAAAGGTATAAAACTACAAAATGCAGAACACGCAGTTAATGTACAGGCTCCTTTGCTGTAGGGTGTTATGGATGCCAGAAGTTTACATGGATATGAAAAGTAACCCTGCAAATTCAAGATGAAGAAAACCGGTGATGGGCTGTTAAACATAGAGTTATCCTTGTTAACCAGAAAAACCCTGAGCCATAGCTTGCTAGAAGTTTTGAGAGTATAACAAGGAAATGTTTTTTTGGATTTTCTTGATTGTATACTTTTCCCCAGAGATCCATTACTGCACACCGTTCTCATGATTCCCCCCCTTAAGAACAGGCAGCAGCCTTTCCTGAACAGAAGTAAGCACCCCCTTTCTCCGTCCTGCTCATAAAGCAGGGAGAGGGGTGCAGCAAACAGACGAGGGAGCAGTACTAAAACAAAGTTCATGCAACATCAAATGAGCCATACATAATACTTAAGAAATCATTTCAGGCACAATACCCAGACACCAATCTTTATCAGTGCTAGGTTAGAAATACATATCTTATTCATCCTTTAAGAAGGGATGAATAAAATTCCTTTATTCATTCTTTTAAAAAACCTAGACAATGCAAATCTGAAAGCAAATCTCAGCATAGCATGTACAGCAGCTGGGAAATGAGAACTGTGTGAATTTTGCACACTTGCACATGCATCATTCATTCTCCCGGTGTACAGACATTCAGCCTCTCTTACCTGCTGTAATAAGCCTTCAATAAGCAAGAACACATGTCCTGAAACATCTTCTGTCGCTTACTTAATTGCCAAGTGACCTTTTCTAGGTTTGTCAAATCGCTTAAGCCCATCAGTTTTTAATACATACCATGAAGTGCTACTTGATTTTCAGATACTTAGCTCCGGAACTCCTCTCATCTCATACAGCTTATCACAGAGTTACTATTCCCACAAAGAAGGATTTCCAAATTATTCCCTGTTGTCAGAATGGAAACAGATGAAACTGGGTAAATCCTTAGCTACATAAAATATGCCAGGAGGCAACTGTTAGGATCACGCTCTTATATGCTTTGAACTCAGATTTTTGTCTTGCCTTAAACCAATTGAAAATCAGTGAGAGTGGCCTTCAAAACCAGAGGGCCAGCTCCTAATTCAGCTAGGAGTGCTGGGCATGGGAAGGCCCTGCTCGCACCGTAGGCACTGTCAGTAGGATGGGAGAAAAAAGTACGCCACGGACTGCAGTTTTCTACAGATCAGAAGAGGTTCTTCTGCAGTTCTGACTGATTTATACTGATTCTCACACTGTAGGCACTTGCTGATCTGATCATTGCATATCATGCACCAGCAGAGTTTTAGGTTACCATCCCCTCTAGTCTCTACCCATGAGTGAAAGATGATGTACTGGGTCAGAAGCACATACCACAAGCAACTTTGGCTTGAGTCGGAATCATGTCTTTGCCTGCAGTATGATATATAAGTGTGACTTTCTATTGCTGTCATAGGAAATACAAGAATAATAGCCACTTACATTCATAATACTAACTGATCAACCTCAAATGCAAGCTTGTGGACTTAAACTGTCAGGAATTTTCTCCCATTCAGGCATATATAAAGCAGTCTTTTCACAACACCGTGTCTGTGATCAGTTTTTAAAAGTTCTATCATCTGCTCATAAATATGTAAATCGTTATTTTTTCCCTAACAAAACGATAATCAAGAATTTATAGGGGAGGGTTAAGGGTGCAAAGAACTAGGCGGTTCTTAGTGCCTCAGCAGAGTGTTTGCTTATCTATGAGTACTACGGGACACCTTAGTTATGAAATAACAAGATAAAAAGGTTCTGTTCAGCCTTGCCATAAGTACCCCTGGAATTAGCACCAGCAAGCAGCTACCCCCTTGTTCCATTATGGCTGCCTTGCTTGCGTTTTATAGACACCAATGGACAGTCTCCAGCTTCAATAACATTGGTTCTTGAGCCAGTTCATCACCTCTTTTGTTGTTCTAGAATGACAGTAGGCTTAGATGCTCAGTGTGCGTGTATTTCCAAGCTCTAGTTTGCAAACGTAAGGGCTAGAAATGCAATTCTTTCTTACAAGAGAGGTGGGAGTATCTGTCAGTGATGTGATGCGATGAACCGAGTACCTTATAACTTCTAAAGCTTAATCTGGATAAGAAAGAGGGATCATGAAACTTAATGTTATTGAAGTGTGATTGCAGGGGTATAGGAGAGCAATTGAGAAAGAAATGTCCACAAAGGAGCTAGTCTAATAAATAAAAGACAAAATACTTCTCTATCTAGTCTTTTTGATGTGCTCTTTGAAACAGTATGAAGGTCCAGACGATACTGGCAAGTCATTGCTGATTAAAGAGAACAAGTCAGGGAGTTGAGGTTCCAGCTGATGCCTTTTCTTATATGAGTTTACAAATTCCATTAGTCACTTTAACTTCAGAATTGTTCTTGCTGACTTTTTCCATTGAAGTGTGTTGCTTGAAGCTTGATACAGTAGAAGAAGTAATTATACATTTGGCTCAGTCACACAGGAGCTATGATTGGATCTGTAGCTGTCCAATATGAATTCTTCCTTTGGCACAGTGAAAAGACACAATTTATTTTTACAGTTGTATTGAGATATTTTGAGGATGCTTATCAGGTGAACCACTGAGTTGGAATTTTTTCACTGTACTAAGAAGCTGTTCTTGATCAGCCTTCTTGCTTATGCAAAGACCACAGAATTGAGACCTGAAGGCAAAATAAGGAAAAGGAACAAACTGTGTGTGGTGATCGCATTGTGTACCGTACAGCTGGGTGGCAGTCGTGTATGGTGAGGAGGGCAGCACAGGAATCTGTATAGCAGAGCTGTGTGCTGCGCCAGGGAACAGGCAGTGTCCTGGCTTGACTTGGAGCTGTGACAGGGAGATAAGGGGTGTCCTAGAGTTACCATCTATGCTCCTCTGAAGTCCTACATTTTGCCTGGTACCCTGTTTGCTTTTCTGCCCATTGCCTGCATCCAGCTGTTGGGTATGCAAAAGCAAATGGTGTTTGCTCCCAGCCAGTGAGCTAAGACACAGTTGGGTACCTGCTTAGTGCTCATCCAGTGTAAGAGTAGCGCTCACTCCTGCCATAATTATTATTTAATGAGATATTTTTACTCCAAAGGCATAGTCAGAAAAGGCTAACTTGTTCTACCATGTATGGCAAATGGACCAATCTGCTGAGCCACCTGGAAGGCTGCTGTTTGTAAGCCTCTTTCCTCAGAGCAATTGTAATTTGAATTGACATGCTGTTAGCTAAGCACATGGCACACTGGGCAGTAATACCTCTGGAATTGTGCAGGTTGTGGATTGTTAACACAGAAACAGGGCCTCTAGGAGAAAACAGTTTGCTTCTTCCACACAGGAAGAGAACACAGAAGTTTGGTTTGGATAGGACTTGCTTTTGTCACCCCGAGCCGAGCAGTCATAACAGGTCAGTTACTCAAAGAGAGCAAACGTATGGAGGACACGTTTTATCTGTCTGGGAAGAGTTCAGGCCCTGAGTTACTACTTGCTACTTGAGACAGGCACAAGTGAATGTGTAGCCTGGAGGGCGCTGCCTAGACCTAGGCTGTAGCTGAAACTGTTGTACGTGTTGTATAGCATTGTTATTTTTAAAAGAATTTAACAGAAGTAATACGAGTAGATGTTAAAGATGGTATTTAATTCTCAAATTGCTTCAGCATGTTTGCACAGTTTACATGCACTTGATTTTGAATTAACATACGTTAGGCTGCACAACTTCTTGTGCATGCACCAGCTACCTGCACATACTTGACCGGTCATATCATCTTGCTTTGGCACTTGCTATTTTATGCATAATGATAGGCTTCCGTCTGTATTTGTAGTTCAGAAAAAAAAAAAAAAAAAGTAGGTATTGCCCTATAGCATTTCTCCCACAAAGATAATGTGCGTTGCACAGCTGTCCTAGATTCCCTGAAGGCAAAAGCAAAGGGACTATTTCATTCATCTGTTCCTCAATGAAGGGTGGGAAGTCGTATCTCGCTAAGGCAAACCTTCCAGGAGAGCACCCTGTCCTGATACAAAGTTGTTTAATAGCTGAAAATTCAGCCTCTCCTCTGTCAGTTTGTTCTGCCAGTTAATCAGCTTGCTTTTAAAGTGTACTCTCTATTTATCTCCCACTTACTTGGAGACAATTGTTATTTTTATGTGTTGCAGTGCTCGCTTACAAAGCTCTTTAGTTGTTAGCATAATGCCTTTTCATAAATAATCACCTCATCTCTTGATACCCTTTTAAGATAAATTAAACATACTGAACTCTTCCCTTACTTTAGGGATTTCTCCCAGATCTTTCCGTTTCCTCCTCACTACATAGCTGCTTATAGCCCGTGGTTATAAAAGCCTTGAGAGCCTGTGCAGACAAGCAGTCCTTTTCAGGTTCTCTGCATTGTCAGGATATAACCCCCTGACCTGTAGGCACTTCTAGATTTTGCTTCTACGTGCATGACCTTGCACATTGCTGTATTAACACAGACATTGTTAAATCACTTCAATTTACCGAAGTGCTGTGTTGTGCTGACAGAAATCATTATTACTTTGCCAATCTTTGTGTCATTCACAAAAGGAATTGGTAAAGGTTCTGCATGTATGTGGATCCTCAGGAACTAAGTTTTGCATGTGTTGTGTGTATTTGTGTAGGAGTGTGTGTTTGGTTGTTTCGTTATCACTATTAAACATGAGCCATTATTTCTGGTGTCTTTTTCCCTATATCAACTCTGACGACTCCACTGAGATGGGTTTTCTTGGAAATCTGATTTGTTTATTCCTGTTGTGTTTTAAGAACAGTGAGGTGTAATTTCTACTCCAAATTCTTTGTCTGCAAGAGGCCATGTGGTAAAGCTTTGCCGAATGGAAAGTGTATGCTCCCAGGAAAGCAGCAACACCTACATTTGTTGGGTTTGTGTATTGCTTGTACAAATGGATGCAGCCTAGGTGTTAGTTTTTGCTAAATTGTGAACAAGGGAGTAGTACTTTGACTTGATTCAGTCAATTTGTAGCAATCCCTCCATGGTCTGAAATACTGTCAACAATCTCAGTAATCCATATCCCGCCTCCAAAAACATGCATTCATGGAGTTTAAAATGATTTCCACTTAATTTTGTGTTCAGAAGTTTGGCAAACCACCATGTTAGCCAGCAATTTGAGCTGTTTTATTCTGTAGTGTATATCTGCAGTAGTTTTATTCTGTACTGTATATCTGCAGCGATACAAAGGTAAGTCAATAGAATTCTGGTCTGTTTCGTCTCAGACTTTTTGTTGAACTAATGTATGTGCCCCAGATGTGCAATTATATCCTGAAAAATAGGTAGCCTAAGGCACTTTATGCCTGCTGAAGCACAGAACTGTTCCTACAATGTGGAAGGAAATTATAGGGTGGTAATTTCTCAGGCATTATGGTTACGAGGGCAAGAGTAAAGACGATAAAAGTCTGCCTGCTGATAATGGTTGCTAGGCAGAGCGGGGTGATGGTCTCTGCCTTTCCTGCTTAGAGCTCTTTGGCCAGGGGTTCCTAACATAGCTGGGAAAAGACTAACAGCAAATGAGGATACTAGAATGCAGAGATGCAGGAAGCTGGGGGTCGACCTCTGGTTTGCCACCAATCAATCTTTGTACCAAAAAGACTGTGTGTATGTAAGTGTGTGTGTGTACACTCCTCATCCCCTGTGGTGTACCCCCATCCTCCAGTCAGGAGATGGAAGTGATGCTACTCTGTTTTATGGTCATTTTAACATTTCTCTCTCCATTAATTCACAGTTGTGATGCATTCCTGTAGTAAGGGGGTGGAGGGCAGTGTGACTCGATAGATTAAAGCTGTTTCCTAAGTACTGCTAAATTATTTTTAGATCCCTATCAATTACAAATCTAGCTCTAAGATGTTGCTTATTGTAATGGTAGGAAATGTCAGGAATTTCTACCAAGAATATATTGTTTCATTCCCTCTGTAATGTCTTTTCTAAGTAGTACACAAATGGCCGCAGTCAGTCAGAAGCAGCTTCTATACCTAAACACCATAGCTGTGCAGAAATCCAGGGTAATTGTGGTACACACTTTAACCCTACTTGTCAAAGCAGTCAGGGGGAGGATATCTACCAAGGCTGCAGTGTATTCCTGTGGGACATGGTGACTTCTGCCCAGTGTAGCAGAGGACATGATTAATTCTGTGAAAGAAGGTTATTGACGAAGATTTCCTTGTGAATGGGCAAATCTGTTCCTAAAGAAAGCCGTTACAGAGGTGTCATACCCCTAAAAAGCCCACACAAGGATCATGTACTCTGAGCTGTTAGTGCAGTTAAAAGAAGTTAGAGAAGCATCTGTGAACTTCTGCATTTTATGGTATTACATAGTTGCAACTCAATATGGAGAAGACTGATTTTATTCAGGAAAGTTAATTCTGCAGCTTCTCTGTGAGTGCCTTCAGTCTTTATTTTTTTTCAGTGGCAGCCACCCATTAGTCTGTAAAATTCTGGAGTTTTGCTTCATGCTCCTCTGTGTGTCTAGATACTGTTGTTCCACTCAGGGCAACATGTAATCACATTCCATGTCTTAAGCACTGAAGAGAAAGTGACAGCATCAGAATGTCCAGCCTGTCACAGGTACAGGAATATGTGGTTAGACTGAGGAATTGTGCCTGGAAGTGCTTATTGCTCTCCATTGATTCAGAATCAATGCAGTAAATGACTGTGACCAAACATGGATACCTGCAGTGTAGATCTGAGGGGCATATTCACTAGTAAGTGTGTGCTTGTGTGTAGAAATGTGTATGTGAGCAGAGTGAAAAATGGCATTGGATATCTGATACCTCAGTTCATGGGGTATAGTCATGGTCAAGTTGTTCAAATTTGCATGAGGCTTGCCAGTCTACATTTTCTCACTGAGAAATGTTTTGTGTTTAAAATCATTGAGTTGTACAAAGACGACTACCATCTTCTAGAAAGAAAATAAGGATCTTGACAAATCCGATGACTTTTTGCTTCAGCTGCAAGGTGGGCATCATTGTGAACACTTGACAATAGCTCTGTGCACGTGTGGGTGGGTAACAACTGCACTCCATGCACTTTTCCCCATACTGATGAGGTGTAAAAGCACATAAGTGACAGATATTACAGTGCTCAAAGCACTGTTGAAAGATATTTTGGTGCAGGGTGATGGATGTAGTGTAGATATGCAGAATTCACTTTTAATTCAGTAAGATTGTGCATTAAAACTGCTTAATTCAGTAAGAATGTGCATTGAAAGTGCTCGAGTGCAGTGCCGAGGTAAGGTCCCCTTAGACAGCAGTTGACTTTCTGATGCTCTGTTAAGAGCACTGAAGTCAGTGGAAAGACATGCAGCTATTAAAAGCTGTGGAGAGGTAACTGTTTCCTCTCTGAAGTTCCAAAATCCTGCTTTAGCAACTGTTGAAAAGCTCTGCCTGTGACTCATAAAGGCTGCTTTTTTTTTTTAATGACAGTTTCTGGCAGGTTTGTTTTGATGGGCAGAGCGATGCGTCCTTCTGGAAAGAACAGATAGCTGTGAACACTATTCGGTACTGTTCTGGTGCTACAAGAGGACTAGATGCATTTGCACCAAGTGTTACAGCTGTTAACAGGATTGGTGTGATGGCAGGAAGCCTCATTACTGTCTGGTTGTGTAGAAGAGTTTACTGTTTATTGTGGTCATAATACAAGAGATTGCTTAATAAAGTCCCAACAAAGAAGAAAATTTTTACTTTTCCTGCCTTCTCGTTTCTGTGCTGGGCATCTAACTAGAATATAGAGAGGGCTCGGTGAAAAACCAAGAAATTTAGTACATTTGCTTGCTAGAAGATGTGCTAAGCATATGTTAGATTCTGGAATGCATTGACTCTCTGAATCCCTGACACTACTTTCTAGGAACATCAAGCCCCTGTAGAGATTATCTGTTAAGGCACTGGGTGGTGTTAGGAATCTCACGGTTACTGGAAGAATGGTGTTGGGAATCTCATTGTTAGTACAAGTTCAAAAACTCAGGGCATAGAGCCATGGGAAAGAAACCATTTCAGAATATTTTTTGTCATCAGAAAGCCAAGAATTAGGCTATGCGAGTTTTTGAACCAAGTACAAACCAATATTTCATATACATAAATGCTAGATATAACTGGAACATCACAAATTCTTCAGTAGCAATAATATATTAAACACCATGAATACATAAATCAGTTAGATGTAGAGTTACTCATGTTGTTAGTGGAGTTACTTGTTTTCTCAGTGTGAAATCTGAGAGTCTCCATTTTACTTGGGCAAATCTTATGATCAAGTAGTATTTTTTCTGAGTAAAATCTGTATTTTAGGTAAACTTCAGTTGTCAAGGCAAAGAATAAATAATAGGCAAACCCACTGGTTGCACAACGTGGCACAGTTGTAAGGCATAGTGTGAGCACAAACATATAACTGGAGCTACGAGAAGACCTTTAAAAGCATTCGCAAGTCCTTTCTTATGCAATTAACCTGCCTTCGGGAGGAGGGTGCTGGTGACTGAACGGTTGCTTACTTGCAGCAAGTCTTTTCCAAAGCAGAGTCAGCTCTTGCTCTGAATATGAGTTTCAACTCTGTCGACAGTCTGAGTAAATACTCAGAAACTAATCCCAATGTTATCAGTGGAGTTATCCTAGAGCTTCTTATATTGGATCTATTTAAAAATATATATATATTGTCCTACCTTCTGTCAAAGTGTAATGAATCCAAATTGCCTTTGCCATCTGGAGAGGACTGTTGGATCATTTTTCTCATGTAAGTGAACAACCCATGGGTAGAAATCATACATTTTAAGTCTGCCTCTGAGCTTGCCAGTTGAAGTAGCTTAAATACGGTTATTCACCAATATAATTAGATCTCAATTTCTCTTTTTTTTCTTTTGAGTCTCAAAATATTTGGTATTTCTCTAATGGAGCAGCTTCCATGAACAGTATGAGGCAAACACCACAGATTCACTTTGCTATATAATTGGGGGATGGTGGAAGGTAACATTTCAAGATGTAGAAAACCACCAAATGAATTGTTAGACAGGCACCGTTTTAAAACAGATCATTTGATTTTGAAGGCCTGGTTTAAAATAATTGCAGAGAGAATAAGATGATCAGGTAAAAGGAAAGATATTCCTTAATTATATTAACTTGCTTTCTTTTGGAGCAATGAGGTAGGACGCTAAAAGATTTTGAGGTGCCATTGTAGTCAAGGAACAAAACTTTTCTTTTTGCAATGACTTCCATTCCATTTACAGTCTGTGTTATTTGGCCTCACTGGTCTTATGCCACAAATTAGGTCTTAATGGGATGGGGGAAGGAACATGTAGGTATCTGCTGTGAAATTCCCAGCTTTGCTTTAGCAGGCTTCTATCTGTAGCGAAATGGAGCAATGTTTTATGATAGCTGCAGAGTCTGTAGAAAGACTAAATCCTTAACAGAGGTGCCAAAAGCAAACAAATTCCTTATTTTCTAGGTATGAGGGCTGAGTACCTGGAGGCTGTGTGCAGCCTTGTTGCATGTGTCTGTCTATCTGAATGACAGTGGATGTGGTGTGTGAATAAGGGGAGTTTATTTTAAAAGTACAAATATTTAGATCAGGCACATTAAACAAGAAACCCTGCGATTGATGTGTGCTTTTGTTCACTGGCTATATACTTCAATACACATTTCTGTGCATGTACACACGTGTGTGTCTGTGTAGATTCTGGAAAGAGAACCACAGATCTGAGCTTGTGTCTTGGCTGCCAGTCGGCCTGTGCGGTTAGGAGATAGCATGGCTGAGACTCCAGGTCACTGCTGGAGGTGGGTCCTTCTAGTTTCTGAGTGCTGCAACTTGTGTAGCTCAGCACTGCCTTCTGGGTTGTGCAAGAGCCCAGCTCAGGGTGGGATGAGTTGTTCAGCAGCTTGATGTTGCTCACTGTGTTGGTACCAGCTAGGGTGATTTGCTCTACCCCAGATCAGTAGGTGGCTGAACAGCAGGGGAATTCATACGCTGCTGTCTAATGAGCATCGTACTTTGGAATCCTTTGTGAGTGCTGCTTCCAAAAGTCCACCTTGGTTTCGACCCAAGGTAAAACATTGTACCACCGCTCTGAGGCTCAACTTGAGCTGAAAGACCGAGTTAGAGAAACAAGTACTTGCTAGTAAATGAGCACAAAAGGAAATACACAGCATGCTAAGACCAGCAGGGTGTACAGATCTTGTCAAAGCCAGATGGTATTATTGCATGTACTTCAAGGCTAATGTAAACCTCAAACTAAAAAGAACCCCCCAAAAGCTTCACTTTGGGAGGGAGAAATGAGTAGAAAATATATGGTGTAGAAAACGTCTTTTATCACAGTCTAATTATCAGTAGGATGCCTCTTTGTCCAAGTCTAATCATCATCATCAATTATACCTTTTCTCCCCAGAGCTGTTTACCATTTAAAAATATATATATATATATCTCCAGAGCTATATGTAGTAACAACAACAAGAAGGAAGGCAAAGAAACCCGACATTTTACCCTTCAGATACAGAGAAAAGGGATCTATTAGTGGTAGGGAATGCTATTTTAGAAGCATTACCACTGTCCCACTTATTCACTGGCCTGATCCATCCATCTACCTTTCAAAGACCTGTAACAATAGCAGGAAAAAAAAGCCTTTAGAAATATATGCGTGTCTTGCCTCTGTTTAATTGGTGTGTTGGGTGACTGAGCTCAAAAGACTTTTTCCTTGTCAGTCTCTGTCCCTGCTCCTGCACTGCTGTGAGAGGCTGTCCTCGCCATGTTCCCGCTGCGTGGGACACAATGCTCAGGCACAGCTGCCGAAGACTTTGGGTCCCTCTGCTGTATACTGCTGTCACTGACAGCAGGAAGGAACATGAACTGTTGAAAAAGCATGGCTGCACGTAATGTTTTGTAACTACAGGAAGAGGTGTTAGTTACTTCCAACTGCAGAGAAGAATTTAAGTGCTTCAAGGGCCAGAATCCCAAGTCAGTCCAAGCCCTGCTCCACACGAACCTGCTCGGGCTGCTGGCTGATTTTAAGGCTCCGCGTTTCAGGTGCAGGCTGTGAGGGAGTTTGAACAGCGTGAGGTTTGATCTAGTTTACATTGTCCATCAGATTGTTCTCAAAGCTGAAAGTACCTGGGGTTCAGCGCACAAGTTCTGGCCGTTTTTTCTAGGCAAACTTTAGAGCAAGAAAAGCAAATAGCTTATGAGTGTGCCAAGGAATCCCTACAGAGTTAGATCTTCTCTGGCTCTAAGGCAAAGATGTACCCCAGTGTGATAGTTACGATTATGAAGCAAAGCAAATTTTCTAGTGTTTAGACTGGAAACCAAGACAGTGTAGCCTTGGGGAAGTAATGAAATTGTGTATGACACTATCTGCAAGTTTGGGAGAGACTCCTCATCCCTGAAGTGGGGCAAGAAGCAGTATGTTAAGTTTCCTGGGAGGCAGACTGCTGTGAAAGTGAGCATTGCTGCAGTTTGCATGCTTGAGTAAGACATGACTACAGCTTGCTGTGAGCTCCTTCGCATTAGCAGCATTTTCTTCATTCTGTTGTACTGAGGTTTTGTAGTTGCATTACTCTAAAATCAATATAACGTGCAACCAAAGCATGCAAAGTGCATAAACTTCAGTGCATAAACTCATCCTTCAGTACTTTTAGAAAGGGGTACATCCCACTGGGAGCAGTTGGTGCCGATGTTGTGAAAAGCTTAATCTGGGAAAGTGAGGCACAAATGTCCTTTGGTTAATTACCTGCCTAAAACTTCTCCATGTTTTTTAAAACTGCAACACTTCCACCGCACGTATAGCGTGCTCTGCACATATTCAAGCAGAACAAACTTGTCCTATCCTTGCATGTGCGTCTCAAAAAAAGGGAAAAAGTTTGGTCTCTGGCTCATCCAGTTCTTAATTTGAGCCAGTTTTTGTCTAGGAACAGGGCTGAAATCATGTAATGCTTTCTATCCAGTAGTCAAGAAAAAGCATTGATTCTGGCTCACTACTGATGGGAGTTAGGTTTGGTCTTGAGGCTCTGATTACCGGTGCTATTTTCTAGTCACTCTTTTCTGACTTGATCCCACCTTCATGACCCGCTCTCTATCACATCCCACATCCTAGTTAGTCCCGAGACTATCATTTCATTTTGCTTCTGACAGTGGATTACAGCTGCACACTGGAAGTGTGAGGAGAAGGAAAACTATGAGTAAGAAAGTAATAGAGGAAGAACTGTTGCTTTAATAGCTCTGCAAACATCCCCATCCCTTCTCATCCGTGCGCCCCTTGGCATCGCTGAGGCACGTCAGATGACCAAGTTTCAGGGAGAAGTGAGAGCAGGGCTGTTCCAGGAGGAGAGATGAGCCATCAGGTGGGGGAGACTACAGCAGAGGCAGCACCCTCTCCAATGGGACACAGATGTGCGCTACCTGAACTAAGCAAGCTGGTGACCACAACAGGTTCCATCAACTGCCCAGCTATCGTCAAGCAAAGAACAAGTCAGGTCCGAGGTCAGTCCAGGAGAGCTGAAAAACAGCTCAGGAACAGGCAGGCCCACAGCAGGGGGCCAGGCCAGAACTTAAATGGAGGTCCTGGAGACAAAGCAGAGGCTGTAAGGGTGAGCCTGATGGGGTGATTAAAGCCTAATTGGTGCACTGAGGTCTCTGGCACTATGAGCTGAAAGATGCAGTAATAGTCTGTCTTTGACAGCTGCTGGCTGGCATTGTGGATGCAGAGTTGCTGTTCCCTTGATTTGAGTGTGATGAAACTGCTAAAGCTGGTGTCAGCCTGACCATGGCAAGCAATTCACGGTAAAGCAATTGTGTTGTTTTCCAAAGTGTCATCACAAGTCAGTTTGAAATCCAGGTTTGTCATCTCATTTCTTCAACTCCCATTTCCTGCAAATACAGAAGATGGAATAAATGAAGAACACACAATAGTAAACTAATCTTCTTCATTTTGTTGGGTGTCTGAAACACTGCAGACAGAAAGATGTCTCTGTTATGGTGACAGTGAAGGATGATCCTTCCCCCACCCTCAGCTCTAGTCATGACAATTCAGCTGTTGCATCTCCTTGTGTGATGTGTGCCCACTGCCATTGACAGCACCGGTGGAAGACTTGCATCTGACCATGAGGTACTAACCAACTATTTGGAACCTTTTTCTAAGGAAACAGAGCAACTACTTTTTATGTGCAGCAACTTGGAGTGGGACCGTTTCTTTAATTCCTAATTATTTTATTTTTGAGGCATCCAAATAGCTGACCTACGTACTAGCCACTGTTGTTGTTTCTTGCAGGGTCTTCCATGGGCTGCAGCTGGACTGTTCCTCTAGGCATTGTACCTGGGCTTCTGCAACATAGGATACTTTGCTCTAATTCAAGACTAAAATATTAGGCTCTTGGCCAAAAGAGAGATTCCATATTTCAGTTGTATGTCCCAGCTGAGCAATCAGTCCTTTCGGTCTCATGCAGGAGAAACACCACAAAGTTGTTTGTTAAAGGAGAACCTGTTTTCTCATTTGACGGCATGGTGAGGTGCAACAGCAATTTTAAAATACTTTGCATCAGATTCCTGAGAGTTAAAGGCAATCTGACAACATCTTGTGCCACAACTGGTCATCTTTGGGTTCCCTACTTTGGCCCATTCTTAGTGAGAGACCTTTGTGCTAATCTCCCCCTCATTCTCCTCTTTTAGCAAGCTGCAAAGGGCTGTGATCTGTACAGCTGGGATTTGAGATACAGATACAAGTGGGAGCGCTGACTTCCTTAAAGCTGACATATCTTCTCAGGAATGATCACCATGATTCCCAGCCTCATATTTTTTGACTATTTTTTGGTTTTGAGACTTTGAAAGGAAGGATTTCTTCCACAGCTATGCCATGATCAACTTACAAGCCTATCAGTCTCTTCCTTTTTGATGGAATGAAAATCAGAAAACAGTCGATCCCCAGGAATGTCTGTTAAGTATTTCACAACTGCAGCAGCATCTTCACAGACATTATTCCTGTTGCTCAGTTAACATCTCTGAAATCCTTGCTGCTCCATAATTCCTTTCTGCCTTGCCCATAACCAGCCTGACTGGACAAGCAATGGACAGGCAATTCTGTCACTTCTCTATTAAGCTCACAGCATCCGCTTCTGAGTTACCACAACAGTAAGGATTACGTGACAAGCAAATGAAGAGCCAGTCAGATAATGGAGTTTTTAAAATGGGGATTACTGGTGCTGAAGATGTAATGGCCTCTTTGATGCTGTTACTATCTATAGCACAAATCCTTCTCAGTCTCTGGACTATTGACCTGACACACTGAAAAGGCTCCTTTGCAGTCCCTATTGTCCAAAGAAAGGGAAAAGCTTTGAGCACAGACATCTTCAAGGCACAGGAAAAACACAAGGCCAAGAGATAAGCTTAGTAATTTGAAGGCATTTTATTTCTTTCAAGCACAATCCCAACATTTTAGCTGAAACTGATATCCTGATTTTATCTGTGTTGCTTTTTCTCTAAGGTGTGCACTCAATACTTTGTGATTTCTAAAGATATCCTGAGCTGATCTCCTCGGGGCCAGAGCAGCAGCCTTGCAAATCAGTGTCTGCTGAAAAGAACTGTCTAATGAGATTTTGGGAAAAACAGTTGTCTCTGACACTTCAGATGTTGTACCCCTCGGAGTGTCTATAGACCTCTCATATGATATGGCAGGAGGTACACAGTTACTACCCAAGAATAAGAAAATAGCTAGATTTTAGAATAACTGGACCGATTGTTCTTGGTTTGGGAGAGCATAGTTAACGGCAACGGAATGACATGTAGAAAGGTGAGAATTTTTAGCATTTGTCCATAACACAATGCCCTGCAAAGCTGTTTATGTGTAGACAGCCTTTCTGAATTCTGCAGACATAAGCGGTTTGCACTTTCCTCCTGAGATCTCTTGAGTTTTTTTTACAAATAGGTTATCAGGTTCATAGTATTTTGAGGAAGTTGCAGAATGTAATTCTCCCTATCTTACAGATACAAGATGAAATTCTTTCCCGAATTAGGCTAGTGTTATCTGACTGTAGAGCAGTGCTGTGAAGCCTGCCTGCAGGAATCCAGCAGGTACAGCTACTCTTCACACTCGTACGCGTACATGCTGCCTGTTTTTGTGAGTGCTGTGGGATCCCTGGCAATTAGTAGGTGTTGGACCAGATTCAGTTTGCTCCAACTTACATGAGTGGAAGAAAACTGAGGGGTGAGGTTGAAGGCTGCATCTCTGTAGGCATTGTCCCTTGGTTGTGACTGTGTTTGGGAACAGGCACACGGGGACGAGGAGCAGTGGGATTTGTTCAGGTGCCTTTTCACAGCGATACCTTATCCTCGCTGTCACCGTGAGTCTCCGTTACATGGCAGATGCTGTCCCTCGGTGCGTGAACAAGCCTCCCGCTGGTGCTAATGCGTTTGCTGTGTTACACTACCCAAGTTCATAGAGGCCGGTGCTTCCTGTTTCTTGGTAATTTGTTGTGCTTGTTTGCAACTAAGGGCTCCAAAGAGCTGTCTGCTGGCTTGCCGTTGATGAAGTATACTTCTACAGTGTTTTCCACAGCAACTCTGCTTTCCCATTCTGTATATCAGAGCTGTTTAGGAATTTGTGCTCAAGACCTTCATTTCCACAAGGGTAAAACATTTTTCTCCCACCGTTCACATAGCAGCAGCATCTCGCTGTCAGAAAGCTCTCCTTGGGCTTTAGCCAATGCTGCCTTTACTCCTCCATTTCCTTTCCCTTTCTTCCCATTATTGTGCTTCATAACAAACTAAATTCTTCTCCTTCCTTGTATTCCAATCCTTCAGCAATTGGTGGTGGTTATTGTGGGGCCCAGTCTTTGCTGAGCCCACCTATGCATGTTACATTTGGCAAATTTAATCTTTCTTCTCAAGTCAATCCCTTTGGCCCCCTAGTAACTTTTGTTGCTTTTCTCTGAACTTCCTGAAATCTGTCGATGCCTTTAGGATAACAGGGAGCCCATCCCAGAACACAGTGTTATGCATGCAATTTCACCACAGCGGGAAAGAAGACGTTTCATAGTCTCCTTGTTCCAAAGCGCAGTGCTGCTGCAGTCTCTCCCTCTTAGCATTTTCTTTTTGTTTGCTGATGCATTGTAGTGAAAACTTATTTCTGAATTTGGGTTTATTTTAAGGCCTCAAGCCTTGCTCAGGGTTGTACTCAGGAACCTTTTGGGCTTAGATTATTTGTGAGAACAGCTCAACTTTTAAACTTTTATTTTTTTGTGTGTGTAGTAAGGGCGTTGGTTTTAGTTGTCAGGGTAGATAGAGCCAGTAGGCAGGAGTCCCTCAAGGTGTATCAGTGCATGTGGAACTATGTTCACGTCATGAGTCATGTCAGAGATGAGAACAGAAGGCAGGAGCTCTGGTTACTGATCTTCTGCATCAACCTCGAGCCTCGCACCTCGAGGTACACAGGCATCTGAGGAATAGTCCGGATCTGCCTTCACTGAAGGACTTTGATTAAATCACCTTCCCTCTCTGACCCTCTGCCTACAGCATGAGCCTTCTGGAACAGCAGCTGCCTGCCAAGGTGTGTTTTATGCAGTGCCTAACACAGCTGGTGCTAGCCAGGGTTCTTGTATAAATCACAACGGAACAAACTGCAGAAAATAAAGTGCCAGCCCCTTCCCTAAGTTAGTTGAGCTACAATGGGATTAAGTTCCTCGGAATCTGCTGAGGACAAGGCTGCCAGCAAAGTGAGTACAGGTAGTCTAAAACACATAGGAGCCAAGATGTACTGGTATAGGAATAGATGGCCATAAGCTGGCCACATGCAACATCTAGGCTGAAAAGTAGGAAAAGAGCTTTCAAAGCATCAGCCCAGGGATGTTCTGGAACAGCTTCCAACCAAGGAAGTTGGAGGCAAAAGACCAAACTTGTTGTCCTAATTATAAATGTCCTCGAAGTTCAGGGGTAACAGGATGTAGGGTTTGCTAAATACTTTATTAAGACATGGGGAAATTGTGAAATTTAAAGACTTGTTCCTACTCCCCATCTTCCTTTGTTGCAGCTGTGTGAGATCTTCATCCGTTCTCTGTTCTTTTCCAGTTTTATTTACTCTTTTTCAGCTTTAATTTTTGCATTTGAACTTCATTCAGTTAACTTGAACAAGAGTTCTGAAACAAATTTGTGAAATAAGCTAAGCTCATATCAGGGAGTTTGTCCTGTCCATTCTAAACCCTAGGAACTGTGGCTTCACAGTAAGGACTTGTAACAGGCCTTTTTTTCTGGAGCACGCTGCTGTAATGGAGATAATTCGTCCTTTGACTGTGTTGGTCCACTTAAGGAGGTTTGCAACTTAAATGTACAAGCAAATGCTCATTCTTTGCTATCAGTAGGAATCGAGCCCCTGCTCTCCTGCCTGCCACGTTTGATTTCTGCAGCATGCTCCCTAGGACTTGCCTGTTTCTTAAATAGGTCAGTCAATATGTAAAGTGGAACCTTAGCTAGTTATCGCAGGTGAGAAAATCGCTGTCTTGGGTTTCAGCACAATCTGCTGATACAACCTGGTGGGAAAATGACTCCAATGTAAAAAGCTACTTTTGTGAAGGAACAAAGCAGAGAGGAATTTGAATCTACTTTAAAGTAGCTGAGAAACTCAGCTTGGGATCTGCCTGCCTTTGTCCCACCTGACAAAGCATTTGCTTGAAAGTATATAGCAGAAGAATGAGCCCAACACTTCTTGGACTGTAAAGTGGCAGGAATTCTACCTGAGATGCTCGGTGTCACTCCTGGGCCAGTGGCAAGGCTGTGACAGAGGCTGGATGTGACACCCAGCCAGAGCCCGTCAGAACGTCCAGGCCCAGGCAGCGTGCTTGTAATAAGCTGGGCTTACAGCATCTTTTCGCAGAAGGTTTCGTAGGGTAGTGCTGGCTGGCAGGCAGCACCATCTCACCCGCTACATAGACCCTGCACTTGAAGAATCAGTGTGGTACATAGAGGGGGAAATACAGTCTGGATCTATTGCCTCTGTCTTCTGAGCTGTTTCTCCTGTCTGAGAAAAGCACTGTTCTGTGCTTTCTCACATGCTGGCTGGTCCTGGAAGGAGAATCACAGTTGTTCTGTTCTGTGACTGATCTAGGGAGTTACTGAAGGTTAGTTTTGCTGGAGAAAACAAAAGTTTTGCTGGGGAGCTCTTAGGGACAGTAGACTGCCTAGGTCTCAGCTTACGCTTTGTGGTCTGACCAGATACAGGTAATTCTAAGTCAAAAGAAGCTGCATTCAGTAGCTCGTTTTGGGGAAACGTAACTTGGTCTGTAAAAAATGGAGGACTGAAACCCTCTGTTTGAAGAGCACATCCAGGTCAATTTGCTTTTGGCGTTAAACCCTTTCAGTTTCTTGTAGGTGGTTACATGTGCTGCTGAAATGAGAGTCCTAGGAGTGCTGTAGGTTACCATCCCATGCTGCCCGGCCTGAGCCCAGTACAGAATGTTCTCCAGGGCTTCCAGCACTTCTTTCTGAGAACATCTCAGCAGCTTTCCTGACAAGGCATCCCTTCCTGATATCTCAACCTCAGCCTGCTATTTTGTGTGTCAGAGTGAACCTGATCAAAAGGTTACTGCTATGGAAAGAGGGCACTTATTTCTCCAGCTCTCTTCTACTCTGCTGCTGTAAACTGCGTCTGTTTCTTGTCAGGTATTTTAATAAACTGATAGTCTGCCAGAGAACTGCTGGACAGTGAAGAAGCAAAGCAAAACAAACAAACAAAAAAGCCACACTTTTTTCTGGATTTAGTGGATAGAAATGTTTGTGAAGGTCCAGTAAGCACAAGGAAAGGGGAAAGAAGAGCAAAGCTGCAGGAGGAATAAGGCCTCTCCCCTTTCAGCATCCACCAGCTGGTAGATCAGGGTGTGAAACCACAGCTATAGCTTTATCCCTTTATTTTCTTAAACATTAGGAAAAACTGAAAACCTAGAACAGAATTTCATGGCTCAGAGATCTTTCTCCTCATTATGCCTCATTATGTCTACAGGGTAATTATCACAGACCACAAAGCACATGAATGTAGTCTCCCTTGTAATTCCAGTTCTAGGTATATTGTAGCAGTGTTCAACCCTTAATAGTATTCTCCTCTTTGAGTGGAGCCTAGGCTAGACTTGTGCTGAGGGGAATTAAAAACAAACAAAAACCCCTAGCACGCATCAGTGAAACGCAGGGCAGTGGCTGTCTGTCTGTGAGAACTCCAGCACGTTATTCTGGATGTGGACTTCTCTTCTGCTTCATACTTAGCTCGGTTTCCTCTGTCAGGACATGGCAGCTGCAAAGGTTTGATAAATGGATTGAAAGGTTCTCTAGCTTTGCTGTGAGTGTCAGCCTCAGAAATGCAGTTATGTAAGGAGCTCCTTGGTGATTCACAGCAGCTCTCTCTGCTGGAGCTTTAGGAGTCAGCTGGGAGAACCATTCTCCTGCTCTCTAGTGGCAGAAGCACAAAAAAGCCAAAAATGTTCTGCTTTTTCAGAACAAACTCCTATGTGCATGCCTTATTCTTACAGTGCAGGCCTGAAAATGGCTGACAAATTCCAAGTTGATAACTCGGCAAATGGAATCTAAACTACCCAAAAAAAGAACAAGAAATATTTTGATCCAGTATGTGTGCATGCACAGGGATAGCGGAGTGTCAGAGCAATTGTGAGGCTGAATTCTGGAACCTTTTTAAGTGAGAACATTTTGCTTTCTGAGGAGTCTTTGCAGAAACAATTTTGCAGAATGAGAAATTCTCCCTGCCACTAGCAGCGGACAGCCCAGGACACGCAGATGCTCAGTTTGGTTCCAGCCAGCAGATAGCGGCAGTAAGCAGTCTCACTCACAGGTTTGCTGCTGCTTTGAGCTGGGATAGTCAGAGCCAGCACCTGGTGCAGCAGCAGCCTGCTTCACGCCAGAGACAAACAGCAGTGTGACGTGGTTCACCAGGGAATAAAAGTGGTGTGTGAGGCCGTCCTGCAGGCCGAATGAAGCCAGCAGCCTTAGCAGAAGGTGGTCATCAGCACAGCCCAACATTCTGTAGGTCATTCGTGGTGATGTGTGGTGTCAGGGAGATCCAGCCTCCTCCTCGGGAGGGCAGAGTATCTAATCAGAGCTAGCAGACTCCTGTAAGGGTCTCTAAGCAAGCATGTACCTTCTTTTCAGACTGGAAAACAGAGTGATTGGATCATAAAACTGGAAGCAAAACAAGGAATAAAGCCCTTATCTCAGGGGTGCCTGTCCTACTTAATTGTGGCTCATGAGTATCCACAGAATACCCCAGCAGCATTATGCACCCTCTGTGACCCCTTGTGCTTGCTTAGCCACCCAGGTCTGCACGGAGCGATCCCCGTGCCCATCTCTCCACCTGAGATGGGGTCATGCAGCAGGAGCAGTAATAGCAGGGAGGCTGCAGGCTTTGGCTGCCTGGCAGCTGGGGACGGACTGGATGCCCTGTCCTGTAAACACATACCTATAAACTTAGTGGAATCCGCACTAAATTAAAGGGGGTTCTTGATTTTAAACACGCAAACATTTCAGAACAGTGACGTGTGGAATTTCTCTATGGCCCTGTAAAATAAAATAAACACAAAGTTCCCTTTAAGGTTTGCTTTAACACTGGCAGCTCAAAGCAGATGAGTCAGTGCTGGAAAACTGGAGATTATTCTTTTTCTTCTTCCCCAGCCATTCCATCCAAACTAGAGAATAAGGAATATAAGCTTTTTCCTACAGTGATCTGCTGACATGCCAATAGGTTTGATACCTGGAGAGGAAGTCGTCAGCGTGGCTGTCTCAGTTGATAAAATGCCTATTCTAATAAGTGTTGCACAGCACCCTCTTCTGCTGAGATGATGAGTGGAAATCCCTGGTCTGGCTCTCTTTTCCTGTCTCTGATAGGCATTTATATACTGAAGAACAAGGTAAGTATGAAAACTCAATTATAGTAAATAGGGGAGAATCAATAAAGGACTGAGAAGCTGGCAGCCACACCAGCCACACTGGCTATCTGCAGCAGAATCCTGACACGCAACATTACAAGAACATAGACTGCTCAGATGAGTTATGAAGATTGATGTTTATGATGATGACTTGCAATTGTGCTATTTAAAAAACTCACCTATTTGGTAATGAAAACCTGCTGGCAAGATCTGATCAAAGAAGTGAAATTGCAGGAAGAGTAAAATAAGATCGGTAAATCAAATGCTGTAAATCATCTGTGAGGCACACAGCAATTAGGGGTGAATTCAAGAAGTCAGAATTATCGGAACTGCAGGCATAAATCCATGTCACACGTGCTGCTTTCTCTTCTGGGTAGTGCACGCTCTCAACTCTAGTATTTCCAAACTGACCTCTGTCAAGGACACCGAGGGAAAAACTGTCCCCTAACAGAATGACTCCCATCGACTGCTGTGGGTTTCAGTGCAGCACAGGCTTTGAGGATCCCCGTCGTGCCACCTTAGGACGTCTCTCAGGTTCTGTGCCTTCCCATCAGCTTTCCCCTCAACTCACGTGGAAGATGTGTGCTGCTCATCTGCAGCCGTGGCCCAAGTTGCCGACAGCCAGGGAGGAGCAGAGAGGCCAGGAGGCTGCTGATGGAGGCTCGGAGACTTTAGCTGACATCTCTGGGAGATTGTTTGTCGTTATTGATCTGAAATGCAAAACAACCTTGGAATGGTAGTGTCTTCTTCCTCTTCTGCTACAAGCCTGGTCTATTTTTAATCCCACTTGCTCTGATTATTTTATGAAAACTTCCAGTTCCTACTCATATAGTAGCCAGCGTACAATACCTGCAGCACAGGAACTGGAAGTGAACAAGGCCCTGTGAATAATGCAGTATACAAGACAAAAGAGCCATGAAAGAAATCAAAGTTAGAATATCTGCTCAAAGTTCCAGCCTGGGATTTCATTTATTGGTCTGAGATGCCTGCTTAAACATTCATATCAGATGGAGATGGAAGTGGGTCCTTCCAGTTTTAATGGTCTGGCAGCTGGTAGATCAGGCTTAGTGAAAACAATTGTGCTTTGGAATGCATTTATAGGGAAATGCTTAACAAAAGCTGCTTTGAGTTCAGTGACAACAGCTTGATTTTGGTTTTAAGTGGCAGTGTTGAACAAGCACAAGTGGAGAGAACAAGCTTGTTCCAATGGACTGATTATAGGATGAGGAAATCGGAAATCCTTCATTTGAGTCCTGGCCTGCCACTGCTTTGCTGAGGGGCCTTGGGTGAACTCTTTTAGATTCTCTGTAGCAAGCGTTTTGCTTATTTCATCTCAGGTAGCGTTAAAACTTGCTTCAAGTGAACAGTCACAAAGGCTTTTGCAGTTTAATATTGTACAGTTTATTGAAGTTTAATATTGCGCCTTGCTTAGAAAATTAAGCAATACATATGGTTTCCCTCTTTTAATTTTTAATAATGAGGAATATGCTGGCAATCTGTATTGTCCCAGTGGTGCACAAGGGAGTGATAATATTTGTGAATTCCCTGTTCTTTTCAGGAGGAAAGCACAGATCTACAAGTGCTTCTGTCTAGTTTTCCCTTACTTCAGAAAATCATCTCTCTTTGGTCCCATTATAAAGAGGATCAAGAATAAGAATGGATATATAAGGAAAGAACCTCTCAAACTAAGTTGGATTTGGGGGGGAATATTTATGCTTTTAGCTTTCTTCCTTCATAATATGCTATGGAATAGTATGGTGACTGATGAGTAGGAAATGACAGGAAGACTGTTACAGGTTTTTAATTCTGGGTCTGGCATTGGCTTTGTTGTGGTGATCTGGGCAAGATAATCCTGTTTTCTCCCCTTCCCTACAAGGGAAATAGGCAGAAGGTGCTGAAGTGAATTTGTGCACCTACAGCAAGGGGCGTCTTTGGTGCAAAGTAGCCTGAACTTATTTTCATAGATTCATGATATTCTTTCTGTGTATACTAAAAAACTGCTAGAGGGAGCTTAGTAAATGAATGGTTAGTTATTATTCAGTCCTTAGAATGGCTCCATCTAGTTCTTTAAAATGCCAGTTTATTAGTCATTTTACTTAGCTACAAGGCATTAATAAACATGAAAGGCTAAAGATGACTTCATCACACTTGGAAATCCATGCAGTGTAGTTGCAGAGACTGGGAAATTTCAATATGCTGCATATATTTTCTACAGGAAAGGTTACCGCTTGTGGATTTTAATTGGGATTCACCATTAGACACCACCAGTACACTCTCAGAAGGATACCTGCAAGAAGCAAGGGGATGACCCCTGACAATCCGTTGTTTCTTAGAAGCAAGTCCATACTGAAACTGGAATTGTGATGGTCCAGCTTGGCAGAAGTTCTCAGTCCTCAGTCCGTTTAAAAAAAATAGAAAGTCTGCACAGCCCCCTGTTTAGTGTAAATACCATCAGTGATGTTGATAATCATGTAACTCATTACCAAATTCAAAAATATGATTTAGGAATCCAGAACCTCCCTAGACTCTCATTTTAAGGTCATCCTGCCTGTAGGTGGGGGCTACAACTTCCGCATTAACATTGTTTCTGTGTATTTCTCCTTGTTGGAGTAGTTGTGATAATGATCCAAAGACCGTATAACGCTGTTGTTTCCCATGTTGGCATGCAAACAGTTTCATCAGGAGTATGAGAGAAGCCTAGGATTCTTCCAGTAGGAAGGAAAGGTATTATTTCAGCTTCAGACACGTGACCAGCAATTTCCCTCCAGGCTGATTTTAATCAGAATGCCAGAGCTGGCACTGAAATGGATCAGAAGTGTAAGCAAAACAGCTGAATGAGGAGGATGGTAGGATTTCAACAAGAAGAGTGTGGAGAGATCTTGGCTGACTTGCAAAACTATGTAGTGAGATAGGGCTTGATATCAAGCAAGCATGCTTGCTGTCGTGTGCCGAATCTACTAATCGATACACAATTCAGTATTCTCATCTTGAAGCTATGTCCTGTGAGCACTGTAACCCAGAGGCATACACCTTTCTGTGTTGACCCTGATGTACACAACTCAACATTCAGACCCCTACTCTTACTGCAGCTCTGCTCTGGAGAGCTAATTTCCCTTCCAAGCAGGGGAGCAGCGTGCGTATGAATGCTGGTTGGTATTTATAGAAGATGGTGGTGGGGTCAGAACAGGGATATTTCAAGTCAGTGCTGCCAGGTGTGCATTGCGGTGATAGTATTGGCAGCTCTCAGCAAGGAAGGAAGATCCATCCGTTTCTGTTTTGTAATACTTTTATAAAGGATACCTACGGAACTTGCTGCTGTCCTATTAAAGTGCAGGACAACAAAATACGTGAATGGCTAGCTATTTCTCCTAGCTTAGACGGAAATCTTTAGTAGACAAATAGATCACTCTAAACAAAACTAGAATCCTGAAATTCTGAGGCCAGAAACATGGACTTGGATAATGATGTAGTTCAGTCTACTTGAGAGGAGCCAACGTGGTCTCTGTGAAGGGCTGACAGTTTACAGATCTCTTGGGCATCTTTGAAGGGTCATCAAGAAACAGAGTATGGGTGATCTGATTTATGCTGTCCGTTTCAATTTCCAAGATGCTTTGGCGAAGTCAATCATCCAGTTTTTGAGGAAATTAAGCAGCCAAAGAGGATAAGGAAAAGTCCTAGCATGGGTGAGTAGTTGGATAAAAAGTAGAAACAGATGGTAGAAGTAAATGATTGAGCCTCATAATAGCAGAATGCCAAGCGAGTTCTGTAGGGATTTGTACTGGGATGCAGGCAGTCCAGCGCATTCACAAATGACCCAGAAAAAGGTATGAACATTCCAGCCACTGTTACTGGTCTTTTGCTTTTCCAGTTTCCCAGATTTTAGTGTAGTGAAGAACATAATTAACATTTACTCTAGCTTCCTTTGTGGTGTGATTTAAGACTAACCCAAATTATTCCAGATTCAAGTCTAGTAGCTGGTTTAAAGGTGAGCTAAACCACACCTTTAAAAAACAAAAAACGAATCTTATTATTATTATTTTTTAATTTCCTATGATAGAATCATAGAATGGTTTGGGTTGGAAGGGATCTTAAAGATGATCTAATTCCAACCCCCCTGCCATGGGTAGAGACACTGCCCGTGGCAGAGAATCAATGAATCTGTGATGGAGAATTGGTTAAAAAAAAAAAAATAATAATAAAATAAAAATAAAAATAATAATAATCTATAGGTTGGTTGCCCTCAATATTACAAGTGATTAGCTTTATTCTGGCCTGACTGTGTATAGCTTCAAATTCCAGGCAGCATTTCTTTTGTAGCCATGTGTGAGGATTCCTCAGTGTTTGGGTCTCCTCCTCTCCATGTGGGTACTTACAGATTATTATCAAATAATTGCTTCTTCCTTTTGCTTAACTAAAAAAGATTAAGCTCCCAGGATCTTTCCTGTTTTCCTGTTCTTCTCCACTGGGCAGGATCTTTAGCCTTCATCTGGCACCAACATCATCTACCACAGGCAGCAAAGGCAGTCCAAGTCCAATTTCACCACCTTTTGAGAGTCTTCTGCACTTCTTAGAGCTTTCTAAGAAATAGGGAAGGGCAGAGTCATCAGAGCAGCTCTGATAGCACCTTTTGTAGAGCAGGGAGTGTGTGGTTGAGGGCTACATGTTCCAGCTAGCTTAGACTAATAAATCTGCCTCTTGTGAAAAGCTAGAGAAGTCTTCAGACTACTCAAAGTCACGGGAAGATGTTTTAACAAGTTCTGTGTCAGCCCCAGGCTTGATGGTAAGATCAAGTCCTTTTGAATCTCAAATTCTTTAGGTCTCACAGCAAGACTTAATCCTCTCTATTTATTCCACTCCAGTCTTCTCCCTGCTAGAAAAAGTTAAGCATTCTCTAGTACTGAAGAGTGTGGGTGGCAAACACCTGATCTGAACCTTTTCCCCTGCTGAGATGTTTGAATTTAAAAAAAGCAACAAGAAAATCGCAAGCTTTCCCTCCATTACTCATGAACAGGGAAAAAATGAGTATTTTTATAGCCACACATTTCTAAATAAATCCTGTCACCTAATCCTGTTAAGTGAAACCTGCAAATCCAAGGAAGTGGAAGTCTGTTGCTCCACTGAAACAGGGATTTGTGAAGGGCTTTGCAGAACGGTGAAAAACAAAGAATTAACAAGCAGAGAAGTGGCTAATAATATATACAATTTTTCCTTCAGCAGACTTTGTGTTCAAGCTTGTCAAGCGCCCACTATGACATGAAGTTGCTTAAAAAGAGGGAAGTGGTATTTGTTGTTTTTGTTCTTTAACCTGAAGTGCTTCCTCTGGGATAAAGTATGCACTGAGATGTCTCCAGCTTCAGCAAGCTGTTTAACCTGACATCCTTCTGTAAGAGTAGGAGGAGAAAATGATTGTGATGTCTAGGTCTGCTTTACTAAGCTACTTTATATCTATACACACAGTTCTCTTTACTGCAGTAGTGAACAGAAGCAGCAAGCAGAAATGGATATGTTTTGCTAGTAACTTCGGGCTGGACACAGTCGGAGCACATATAACCTGGGAAGCAGACATTCCCTATGTGACTGCAGGCAGTTTGGTAATGCCAGTCTCAGTGACAGGTTATAGGTGCTTAAAGGTTGTGTGTTGCAGCCTGCAACTCCTGGGAGCCTGTCCAAGCCTGGGCAACCCTGAACTTCGCAGCCCCATGTGCAGGTGGCTCTGCAGGGCTGCTGCTGAGCAAGGAGCGACCTAGCCATGGGGGAACACTGACAAATCAAGTTGCCACAATTCACTTCTCCCCATCGCCTCATTGTAGTTCAGGTATGTGCGGGGCTGCGTACACCTTCACATCTTCTAGAACTCTGACAGAGTTTTAAGCTTTTTATTTTTAATATGCAAAAAGATAGAACAGGCTTCACTCTTTTACCCAAAATGGCAGCCGGTGAAGCAAACACCACTTTCCTGTTACCCTGCTATCCCATAGGAAGTGTCTTTGTGAAGTTGTTCCACTGAGCCGAAGATTTAAGATTCCACCAGTGGGTAGGAGAGCACAGAGGGGAATCTGATTCTGCCAGCTGATGGCTATGGGGAGAATCAGGAAGGCCTGACTTCTGGTCCTTGTTCCCAGGAATGTTTTTTACAAATCGCAAGGGAAAAGGCGTTGCCCCAAAAGTAGAGAGAGACCAGGAAGCAGCGTCTAGAACTGCTCTGTGGGCCATGCCCTTCCGTCAGACAGTGCAGAGCAGTAATGTTAGATGCAGTGTGAAGTTTTCTCATTGATTTCGCTGAAAAAAGCTTCAGCATTCAGGGAAAGAGCCAGGTGAGCGGGATGCCTCCCCCTCACAAAAACACACACACAAACACAAGGCTACCATCCTCTGAGACAAATTTATACAATGATGAACTGATACTATCAAGGCAATGGCCTCAGGTGTCTACAGAGCTTTGTTTAAACTCTTACACAAAGGTCAACCAAGTGTTGAAAACAAATGAAAGCACCGGCCGTGGAAATTAATCAATGGGGATTCCTGGGCAGACTGCTAGAACTCTGCCTGAACGGCGCCAAGCTCAGCTCCAGCAGCATCCGAGCCTTTGACATTGCTTCAGCTGGGCCGGCCTGTGGGGCGCTGTGGAAACTAAAAGCTTCATTAGTTCTGTGTGCCTGACAATAAGGGATATGCCCGCACGATGGGTATTAATTAACATAAGAGCATAGCGCCTGAATAGGTGTGGCTGGCAACAAGCACCCGGGGAAGGAGAGGCACAGGGAGCAAAATCCTCAACGAACCTTCTGGGTTTCCTGGGTATTTAATCTCTGTCAGGTGTACAGCACTTGAGTTTCCTTCCGTTAGGAAGTTCAGATCTCATTATTAGCCATTTGGGTGGTGTTGTCCCAAAACTGGGTTCTCTGCCCGGTGCACAATGAGCCGAGTGGCACATCGAGTCCAGATACTTGTTTATTTTGTATCTGCAGCAAGATGGGTGCTAGGTGGTAGCCCCACAATGCTAGCACACCTTTTGATGCCACAAATACATCTTTATAGGCATTGATTATACATATATATATATATATATATCTCCTAAAATTGGTGGTTAAATGAGCACAACTTCTAATTGGTGATTCTCTGTCTAGCCTCAGCTTAACGGCCCGGTGACACTTTAATTTGCTGCACGTACTCCATGAGGAGGGGGCTTAAGGTGGGGAAGGGGCTATTTCTAGACCAGGAGGTGTGGTTTTCAGATGTAAATGGGGATAGCTCACCCAAAGTTTGACCATCAAGCTATCTGAGCTATTCCTTACCCCCTTGCTGTTGACAAGTATCAGTGTGTGTGTTTAGCCAGAACTCCTTTTTCTTTGTTGTTCGCTTCGGGACTTCTCATGGAATATTCCCCTTTCTCCCCATTCTTTGAACCAGGGTATCTGTGATTGAATATTTAGAGCCAAATCTTCTGTGCCTAGCCTTGATCATTCCTCATACCTCCTTCTCTGTGCAATTCCTCTAGCTCTTACTTCTAAAACAGTACACTGGTTCCTGAAATACCATTTGGAACAGGGAAAGTATTTTTGTTTCTTCTTCTACACATACACCCTTCTTGTTCTCAAACCCAGTGGGTAAACATAAGGTCTTCAGAACGTCAGCTTAGTTGGCTGACAACAAGAACAACCATGAAGAAGCTTGGAATGGAAGTTCAGCCCCTTCGTAATGGTAGCATTGCAGCACAACTTGAACACATAGAAAAGCAAATACAAGGCAGGCAGCTCTCACCCTGCCCTCTTTCCCTGTTCATAGTTTCTTCTCTTCCTTTAGATCCACCCTTCTCCATCAGCTTTTTTTCCCTGCCCTAGGTCCTCTCAGCAAAGCCCTCTCTAAAACAGAAACAGCAAAAAGGAAGTGCACAGCACTGAACTGGCATTTGGAAAGCACAAGGTTGTTTACTCTGCTGCTGTGTTCTGTTCTTCTGTTTAGACTGGGACTGGGCTACCTTCCTCTGCTGTGGCTCTGAGATCAACAGAATTTTCTAGATGCTTCAGTAACACTTAAAATTAAACAGAAGTAACAAATGACAGAAAGGGGCACAAATGGACGTGGCGTGCTTTTTTTTGGATCCAGAGTTGAGGTAAACTTGATTAGCACAAACACAAATGTGCCTGTGTAGGTGCAGGCACGTGCAAACTGAGGAAATACTCTCAAGCTTTAGGATAACCGTGAGATCTTTCTGGTGTTGAGTGGGTTATGTGCGGTATCACTGAAGGGCTGGTTTCTAAAAGCAGAGCCCAGAGAGAGGAGGCCTTTATTTTAATCTCACAGAATTAAGTGCAGCTGTACCAGCTGATGCCTCTTCCCTCTCCTCTGTTTATCTACCGGCTCACTGGGGCACTCAGCATCGCAGGCAGTTGCAGACGCTGCTGCTGAGCAACAGATGTGGTGGTGGCCCAAATCCCTGTTTTCTCTTGCAAGATAATGGGAATGTCTTGAGGACTCAGGCTGGCCTGACCTGGTTGCTTGTTTGTAGAGGATGTACTCATGCCAGGAAGGAATGAATCGCAGGCAGAAGTGCTGTATCTCCCTTCCATTTGGCCTTGTTTTTATTGGCAGTGACATTCTATTCCCGTAAAGTTACTGAGTGGGAGGGGTAACCACCTAAAATGGGCCCTCTGGGGGCAGCAGCCTGAGGAGGGTTATCTACAGCAGGGGTGATGACAAGGTGGGATCCTCTGCTTGAAGCTTTTCTGCTGCCATATTGCTTAGATATGCTGGCTAAGCTTGTTTTTGTAATTTTGCTGTCTTCAGGAGTTCGGTAATCATGAATAAGCATTAAAATGTTTAGCTTTGTTCCCCAAAATCATGAAATGAATGGCTTTTAGCTGTCCACCTAAGGAAATGAAGCATATACAGTCGTGCTTTATATCTATCAGTCTGTCAGTTCCCTCCTAGTAGTATTTCAACGTGTTAATGATTTAACACACGTTAACAGAGGGATTTTGTCTCAGAGGGAGTATCTTCCCATGTATTTGTGGAAGTAGATAACTGGAGAAAGGAGAGAATTCCTATTGTGTCCCACTGAGAACAGGAGTTCTCAGGAACCCCGATAGTTACCGCCATAGGGTCCTAAAATTACACGATAATGTTGCTTGGAAGGGACCTGTGAGGGCTCAAAGGGCCTCCTGCATGCCAGCCTCAATAAATTACATTTCCTCAATCACGGATGAAAAGTTTGGGCTGAATCCTGCACCTTAGGCATGGGAAACTGCAGTGACAACACATGAATCTATGGGACATTTCTTTCATAACCATTCTGCTTACAGAGCAATTTATTCTAATTAGCAGACAGTTTTTTATTTAAAATTTTTAAATTCTCTGTCTGTCTTCAGCAATTTGCCGCAGGGAGGCATTGTTAAGGTAGGTTCATAAAAACAATGAGGGAGAGCAGTGTGCATGTCCAAGAGGTGGTACAGGTGTGAAACTGGTTTCCAGTTGCATCACCAACGTGATGTTGAGCTGGTTTAAGGTGCTCACTGAGGAAGAGGAAGTGTTAAAAAGTCTGGCCTTCCCAAAGTTGGGTGCTGCCATTGCTGTTATTGGAGACAATAGCACATTTCCCATCAAATCCAGCCCTGTGTGATAATCAAAAATAGTACAGTTCATGTGGACAGAAGATACATCGGCGGAGAAAGGCTCATGAAGAGGGATCCATTATTCTTTGTGAAGCTAAGGCTCATTAAACGCTGGTGAAAGGCGCTATTTTGAGAAAGCGTCGTTTGATAGTCACTGAACGGATCCAGTTTGAGCAAACCTCCCCATGCTGTTTCAACGCTCTTAATAATTCCAGATAAGGGTAGAAAAATAAGCTGATTCTCAGTATTTTGACAGGAATTTGATGGAATATACATTTGGAAAGCAAATGTTATTGAAGTCCAAGATACAAGCTTAGTATGAGCATTTCAGCGTGGGCATTGCAAAACTCATTTGTAGGGTTTAGACCACAATGCAGATATTCCATAAATTAAGTAACTGTGACAAAACCATGTAGTTACTCTGACCTCAGCAGCTTCCCAGAGCCTATGTAATTTCTCTTCCTCATGGCGTCACACCTGGTTACTTGTCCCTAAGTCTTCTGCTTGGGGAGTATTACAGGTCAGGTGGCAAGATGCTCTTGCTAATCAATCTGTTTGTAGCTGTGATTTTTAGCTACTTCTTTCAGGGAGGATTATCAACCTTTACAGAAGTTCTAAACATCCTGAAAATCCTGAGGGTTTATTTTCCTGCATAGTCAGTGACTTATTTTCACAGATAGCAGCATGACTGATTTTTTGGATAACATTTCCTTTTTTGCAGTGGCAAAGCTGTTTGCTAGTTACGAGCACACTGCCAACAACCCCCTGGAAATACACGTCCCAGACAAGTGCTCCTATTTTGCTGCGGTTATAAGGATGAAGAGGGTGGGATTACTCCAGGTTTATTCATCAGTAGAAGCTGGACAAAAATAGCTTTCCAAGTACTTCTGACACAAGCTTTTATTTTGTACCTCTGCTGCTGCTGCTGTCTCTGTGCCGGCTCTATGGTCCGTTGTTGTTAGAGATCTGTTTAGTACCTCTTTGCTCCCACTGATGGACATGGAACTGATCTTTCTCCCAACACAACCCGGTCCTTGTGCAGCACAGGAGGACTTTCTGCTCCCATCCTGACTTCTAGTGCAGTGGAACTCTTCCCTCTCCCCAGAGTCCAGCGTCCTGGCATGTATCTCACTTCCCATTGCTCAGCACTTTCTTTATCCTGACCAGATGCTCAGGTGCCTTCTTTGTGCAATAAACAGGTTTCAGCATATGCTCCAGCTGCTCAGTCCCCCACTTCCCAGTTTCTATTGACAGAGCAGTAAGAAAGCAGAGGTTGAATTTCAACGAGCCCAGGTGTGACAGCACGCTAGTGTAAGTGGCAGGGGCGAGGGGAATACAGGATTTATGCATTTATGGTGAATATTTTTTGTTATCTTCTAGGTATGAAGTGGCAGTGAGTGACTCTACCACTAAAACTCTGAGATAGAATTTCTGTGTTTTGTAGTGTTTAATATTTCATGGATTTTCAAATTCCAATTATGAGTTAGAAGCTGCCTGCTAAGAACAACATGCAGCCTTGGAGGGGCTTGCTCCAGTTCCTCCAATCTACACCACATGTTAATTAACTCCTTTATTATCTGGGAAGCCAAGGGTTCAAGGGTGATGCCTGAAACTCTCACCCGAGCAGAGCTAGTCCTAGCAGGCCAGCATGCAGAAAGCTTGTGCTGCTGCTTCCTGTACCCTGAGCAAGAGGATACCAGTTTTTATGGCTCTCAGTCTGTTCTTGTATAATCCTGAGCTCAGTAGGAACCTGCTTTTTCACATTTGCATTGCAGCACTGTATTTTTATTAAAGTAGCATCACATATATATGTACATAAAGTTGACAAAATCCCCTAAGAAACAAGCAAATCTTTGGCTGCTTCACCTGTATTCTCCCTACTAAATCAGCTCCCTTTGTATCTCTGCCAGGTCTTGGAGCAGTATCTGATAAATATTGTTAAAAAAAGAGAGATGTTTCCTCAAAAAGAGCTTTCCTTTTTTTTCTGGTAGGTGTGTTCTCTATACCCCCTTTGAATATTCTGTGCAGCCAACGATAGGCAAGGCTTAGCCCAGCAACAGTCACAGCTTTTCTGAAATGTTCTAAAATGTGCCTATAAAGGCCCATTGCTAACTGGAAGCACTGCCACAATGCCAATAGTAAATAATGTCCATGATGACATTAGACAAAGATAATTCCCAGCCTCCTGCACTTAATTCTTGGAAGGCTCTCAAATAAAATACCATACTTTGAAGTTCTCTGGATACCAAATTGTCATTACGTTTTAAGGACTTTGAAACTTCCTCTGAGTTTGGTACCTGTGAATCCTGGAGCCAAGGTTTAGAAGTGTTTAGAAACACACTTGCAGACAGAGCTACACAGGAATTTGCATTCTGGTTTTTAGCATTTTGGGCTATACGCTCGACAAGGCCCAGATTCGATGCAGCACTTAGATTCTCCTTTCAGGTTAAGCATTTTTTTCAGAATGGGACTAAGATATTAAAGTGACGTGCTCAAGAAATTGCTTCAAAGCAAGTGTGATACTGAAGAGAAGCTTAATGCTTTACAAACATGCTCCCAAAACAGTAATTTAAAAACCTTCTCGGTAACTGAGGAATCATATGCCTTGTGCCCCGGACGCTGGCGACTGGGGCAGCGCTAGCCAGAGGTCTAAGCACGGGGACATCTGCATGCTTCTGTCATTGCGCAGCAGTGTGCCAGGCAGCCTGACTCAGTCTTTGCACCTGATAATTTCCTTTCTTAGCTACAGAAGTGATAAAGGAGCATTCTGCTGCCTGGATGCTCTGCTGTTTTCTCTCCCCACTTCAAGGCTGTAAGAGAATCTTATTTGTGTCATCAAATAAGGCAGCATTCAGAGAATAATCCCAGAAAGACCAGGAAAAAAAAAACGTGTGGGTATTTTCCGAGCCTGCTAGAATACCTACAGCTGAAGGAAGGCGAACAGCTTGATTCCTTGAGCACGTCCTTTATTGCTCTGTCATTCTCTGGGAACATTAGGGACTGTGTTTAAGAAGCTGCATCAGTTTCAGATGTTATGCACCTCATTAATCAAAACAGCTCCTTTTGGAAGGCAGTTGATTGCAGCTTAGGCACAGAAGTGCTTACACCTCAGCATCCCTTAGTGCCTAGAGAAGGAAAAAAGTAGAGGAAAAAGACCTTTACTGTTATCACTGCCTTAGTTCACATTACCTGATCTACGGGATTGTTTGAAAATCGAGATCTATTTCCCTAGAAAAAGCTTATTCTACCAGAAGTTGCAATGAAAAGAATAAAACTAAATAATATTTGCACCAGGTAGCTTCTCTGTAGAGTATTTCAAATGAGTCACAGTCTGTCCAGGTTGTGCCAGGAGGTGGGAGGAGAAGAGGAGCAGGTGAATGCTTGGGAGAAAGGATTGCAGAGCAGGCAAACAAAGATGAAGAAGCATGTGCTGTCTGTGTGCATGGTGAAGTCACTGCTGATGGCTGCCTTTCCTTAAAGTAAGAGCTTAAGTACCATCCTGCTGCTTTAAATGGCAGAGTTATCTTAGGCCGGTGACAAGTGACTCCTGGGGGGGAAAGGTGAACATTTGCTTATGAAAGCAGAAGCACAGCGATTCTCGGGGAACTGGTGAGGATTTCCTCACCGCTTGCAGTGGGCATTGGCTGCCTGCGTTTAGCCTCCCTGCCTGTCTGCAGAGTTCACGTGGTTTCCTTTTTCTGGGAGGTATGATTTTAACTATATGAAACAACAAACATTCTAGAAAGCCACAGATACTGAGTCTGTGCAAAAATATCTGCAAACAGCCTCTTACATGGCTAAACGGATTCTTAATTTAACTCCACTGGTTTCAAAGACTTGACATTAGAAAATAATTGGAACTGCTTTATCAGTCTGAGAGCTTCATAAGCATAGCGGAATAAACAGCCATGGCCAGGGAAGGGCAGGGCAGGGCTGATTGCCACCTTTTTTCTTCCCTTTCTCAGAAAAAAAAAAAAAAAAAAAAAAAAAAAAAAAAAAAAAA